>JAUEJL010123841.1:0-11690 GCA_032274825.1 Drosophyllum lusitanicum | reverse complement strand
GATTCATATCAATAAGAATTATATAAAAGTATAATGGTGTGTCTTTAAATTTTAAAAAGCTAAAGTTTGTATTCAACCCCCTCTTTTACAAACATTTGTTGTTGCGTACTCAATCTGGGACTAACAGTATAAGGAGTCATCACTTCTACCTGTCATTATCACATTATCACTTTAGCATCATATACTTCTGTCACTTATCACTCACATTCTACTAAATCTAAGAAGACTGGAACCTATGTACCCTACTAAATTTACCTTTCAAATGTTAAAAAGGCAAAAAAAAAATCTATCACACTTATTCTGTTGCATGATGCTCATCACGCCTTTAAACCACCATGCAATGGTGGTTGGTATCAGTATGGATGACAACGTCATGAACAGCGTGGTAAGGCCGTCACGCATTCACACTCTACACCACACTTCATTCCTTCTTTTCTTGGTGTGTTTTTCATTTGAAAAATAATTAGATCTAGAGTTAATTACATAAATGGTTCCGTGGTGGTAAAAAAAATTCACTTTTAGTTATTTAACTTTAAAAACAACAAAAATTGTCATTGGGTTTGTCACTTTGTTTCACTTTTAATCCTTTAGGCTAACTGTTGTTAACTTTGACTGTTAATCAAAGGGTATTTTAGTCTTTTCTCACTTTATTCTTGTTACCAAACATGGTTTACTCTTTTGTTTTAAATTTTATTCATTATTCATTAATCAAACATTATTTAAAGATTAAAAAAGAAAAATTATAGTACCCAAACCCCCTATCCCCGTAACTCTGTCATGGTGTCCCCTTTGATCCCCATCTCAACAACCACCACCGTTAGCCCGTCTTACAACCACCACTGCCACTAGTGTCCAACACAAGTACGTAGAAATTAAAGAACAAGAGCATGGATAAAAAAAGTACACAGATCCGGAGAATACAAACTTCGAAGAACAAGAATCCTAAAACAAACCACACATCGATTTCAAAGAGATGAAAGAGAACCCTAATTTGCAACTGTGGTGATTGTTCGATGGTGGTAACTGTTGTAGTTGTGAGATGGTGGTCGTGCGATGAAGCTTTAATCAATTGAACCCTAAATCGATCTTTGAGTTTTTTTAGTTAGGGTATTTAATAATGAAGCTTCAATCGATTGATTTGTTCAGTTCGATTGATCTGTTTGGCAAAAGCAAAAAACAAAATTATGAAGAACACAACAATGAATCACATTCAAATTGAGTTTAGTAACTCAGATGATGATCATTCATACCATTTAGTGAGTGTGCTCTAACGGCAGTGATGGTGGTCGTGTGATGGTAGCAGTTACGGAAAGAGGGTAAGCAGATCCTCAGATGGCGGTCGTGCGATAGTGGTCCGACTGTGCAATGGTGGTCTGTAAATGGAATAGGAGAAAGGATGGTGGCCGGTGGTGTTGAAGAAGGGGTGGTAACCGAAAGGAGGCGGTGGTGTGACCGAAGAGAGAGAGAGAGAGAGATTGAGAAAGGCCAAAATGGGGTGTTTGTCAGAGTTCAACACGGAGAGGAAGGAGAGAGTCTTATATGAAGATGGAAATTGATTAATATACTCTTACTTTAACGTTCAAAGTTAGCAGCACTTAGCTTAAATGATTGAAAGTGAAACAAAGTAATAAACACAATGACTATTTTCGTAATTTTTAAAGTTAAAAAAATAAAAGTAAAATTTCGTAACAACTATAAGAACATTTATTAATTAACTATTAGATTTAAAACGCGAGAGATTATAAATGATGTATTTTGAAAACTTCATAAATTAGAGGGCTTAAAGTAATCAACCCTTTAACATCTGTGGCCTGAGGAGCTGCGCTTTCTATTTTCCGGAAACCCTTGCTGTCGCTCTCTCATACAGTCATGAACATCACCTCTCTTCGGCTAGACACAAAACCTATTACTGCTCCAGGGAGGTCCTTCAATGGAAGCTGCATCAACGCCCTACCTCGACGCGTTGCTCTTCCCAACCACCATCATTGGCGGAAAACCGGTCCAATTTCGTGTTCAGCATCTCCGCCTGTCGCCATTGAAGAACAGACAAGTGACGCACCGACTCGAATCGGAGAATTGAGTCAAGTTTCGGGGGTTTTGGGTTGTCAGTGGGGTGATGAAGGCAAGGGAAAGCTGGTTGACATCTTAGCCAAGCATTTTGACGTTGTTGCTCGCTGTCAGGTATTACGTTGGACCTTTAGTAAGTCCTATCACTATCTATGCTAAATTTAGGTTTTCTTAACGTATAGTATTTCCTGAAAGCGATATATATGCCGTTGAGATAGGGAAATTATGTTGAACCTTTTTTTCTTTCACTATCGAACGAATTTCAAACCTACTTTTGTTGTATCGGATTAACACAACTGTCCCTTATTTTATTTCACTCGTCCGGAATTAAGTTTTTAATTTTGACTTCGGATGTCAAAATGGCCATGTTCAACTTCAGGTTTTTTAGATGGTGTTATGTTTATTTAAGAACTGAAATACCTCTGAGGAAGAAGATAAATGGAACTTTATAACAAGTACACAAGTAGACGGACATTGGCTCAAAGCCTCAAATGTGGAACAAAATCCACATCAGTTTTGTATGCATATCAACCTTATTTCATTTGATGTTTGCATCTAAATATTTCAATTGCTGCCATCTAAGTCCAAAATAGTTTCAGTTTGCAATCAAATTCAATATAGTTTTTGTTGTAACAATGAAATCCATCCAAATAGAACTGATGAATATGATAGTCTTGGGTTAAGTTTGATCAGTTTAGAGTTAGTTTCAGTCATGTATGCTGATGAATTGAGGGCATTTTAGTTTTTATACTTCCCTCCAACTCTTCATCCCTTTTCATTTCACACTTCAGGGTGGAGCAAATGCTGGACACACTATTTACAATTCTGAAGGCAAGAAATTTGCACTTCATCTTGTTCCTTCGGGGATTCTTAATGAGGAAACTACATGTGTTGTGGGAAATGGAGTGGTGGTGCATCTTCCCGGGCTTTTTAAAGAAATTGATGGCCTTGAATCTAATGGGGTTTCTTGCAAAGGAAGGATTCTAATTTCTGATCGTGCTCATTTATTATTTGATTTCCATCAAGAAGTAGATGGGCTTAGAGAAGCAGAGTTAGCAAAATCCTTTATTGGCACCACTAAAAGAGGAATCGGTCCATGTTACTCTAGCAAAGTCATAAGAAATGGTATAAGAGTTAGTGACTTAAGGCATATGGACACTTTCCCTCAAAAACTTGATCTTTTATTATCAGATGCTGCTTCAAGATTTAAGGAGTTTAAATATACCCCTGAAATTCTTCGAGAAGAAGTTGAAAGGTACAAAAGATTTGCTGAGAGGCTGGAACCTTTTATTTGTGATACAGTGCATTTCATCAATGAATCTATATTACAGAAAAAAAAGATTTTGGTCGAAGGTGGTCAAGCAACGATGTTGGATATTGATTTTGGGACGTACCCGTTTGTAACTTCTTCTAGCCCATCGGCTGGTGGAATATGCACTGGCTTAGGGATTGCTCCCAGATCTCTTGGGGATATTATTGGAGTGGTGAGTCATTCTGTACCAATTCAACTTAATACATTTATATGTATTGTGTGTCCGACTATCCGATGTTTATTTTTTTGTAAGTTTGTACATGGAGTTGTTAATGTAGGGTGACAATTTCCACCCATTTTCATATGAATGGGCGATTCATATTTTGCTTTTTCCTGGACTGGTCAAATAATAAAAGAAATTAATTGAAAGGGGAACGGGCCAAATGGGTTGAATGCTGCCGAAAGTCTAACTTTAGTACACACTAAATTGTTTCTATACAAAGTCTAGATTATTATTGCCGTAATAAAATGGTTTAGGAGGTTGTAAGTATTTGAATACACTTTAAGCAACTTTAGACCTGTTTGACCCACTCAAACCTGTTCGACCCTTTTATTTAAATAGCTTATTTGAGTATTTGACCCACATTCAATAAAATACTACCTAAATTTGTCCATTTTACATTAAAAGTCAAATAATTTTCTGAGACTTGAATTATCATCTTTGGTTATTTTCTTGGTGTAGGTTAAGGCATACACTACTAGAGTTGGATCGGGTCCTTTTCCAACAGAATTGTTGGATAAAGCTGGTGATCTTTTGCGGTTTTCTGGGCAAGAATTTGGCACAACTACGGGCCGTCCCCGTAGATGCGGTTGGCTCGATATAGTCGCTCTTAAATACGTTTGTCAGATAAATGGATTTTCTTCCCTAAATCTTACCAAACTTGATGTTCTTTCGGATCTTCCTGAAATTCAGTTGGGTGTTTCTTACAAACATTCCAATGGTACACCAATCAATTCATTCCCTTCTGATTTACATGTTCTTGAGCAGTCAAAGGCAAGTGTCACTTTCTCTTAGTTTCAATTTTTATTTTCTTAAAATATGTGGGGTTTGGTAGGAAATGATAATAACAGTCTTTGCAGAATATCAAAGCTCTTAAAAACTGATATTTGGATTTTGTTTTGAAATTGATTATCCTATTATCGCGGCTTGCAGACGTGATAATAAGCTTTTAATTTATGGATATACATTTTTTTATTTTAATTATCTCTCATCATTTAGTGTCAAATAATCAGGTTAATACCAGCTGCAACAAAATCGTCTATCAAAGGCTAAAATTACCTAACTACCCTTTGATTAACCTAATCTGATAAAGTTTCACTCTCATCTCAAAAGACGTACCTTCTCTTTTTTTCATCAGTGTCTTTTTTTGTTCATTTTAAGATTTTATGATAGAAGATTATTACAATTTCAACTGTAAAAAACACATCCACACACCATCTTCTACGACTTGTTTTTGTTATAGCTTGTTATTGAATTCTGATTATTTAAAATCACCAGCACTTGAAAGCACATCATTTGATATTGTCTACCCTTTGATTTCATCTGGAGATATTATTGTGTGTTTCAGGTGGAGTATGAAACAATGCCAGGGTGGCAGAGTGATATCTCTTCAATAAGAAAATACTCTGATCTGCCAAAGATGGTACGCCAATATGTTGAAAGAATTGAAGAACTCGTTGGCATCCCAATCCATTACATTGGTGTCGGTCCTGGACGTGATGCTCTTATATACAAATAATAATATTCACAAATTTGCAGGATTTGTAGAAACAACCAAGTATTTCCTCAGATTCATTGGTGAGATTAAAACTTTAGTTGCCACTTTACTGGCACAATTTCAATGCATTGCATAAAGATGTATCAAGAATTTTACTTCACCCACTATGTGGGAAAGATGGGTGCTATTGCTAAGCCTAATGCTATGGTTACTATCTTTATGTTGTAAAAAGAAAATAATTGCTGTTTTTTGCCCTCCACCAAAAGATCTGTTTCTGCTTTTGAGATTCAAGGATTTTGTAATTAGACTAGAAACCCAGAATGGTAATGTTACTTTGAGGTCTCGCACAAGGCTATTTATCATGTGCTCTATGAATTAAACGAGTTGGCCGGGAGTTGCAATGAAGCAATGGAAGGAGTGCTGGGGACGGGCTTACGAAGAAAGGTCCTAAGGAGATACACAAGGGTTATTCCCCTTAATCGCAATCCCCTTTATCTTTCTAGCTTCTTTTATAGGATAAAAGATCAGGGAGTGTTTTGTTGCTGGGATTGGAGTAGTATGACCTAGAACATCATACTAGTTGGTTGAATTTTAAGTTTTAGAGTGAGAACCCAGAGAGAGAAAGTGACATATATCAAACTCAAAGGTAGATTGAGTTTTACCATAATTGACATGTCACTGAGATGCTAGATGGTGAGGTATTAGTTGGTAATTAGCAACTGTTAAGCGAAATTTTGAAGAAGCTTGCAAATTTGATTTATAATATTGTTGGTTCATGTTTTTAGTATTTGGGATATAAAGCAGGTGGTGTGTTCAGAGGAGATCCAATAGTTGATGGTTCATCATGTATCAGTGGGAGAAAGAAAAGCGAGACAAGAATAGGTCCAACTTCAAAAGTTCATAACTTTTGATCCACCATGAGTTATGAGAACTCCTTTGTATTAACAAAAACCTTTCGACGGGCCAGACATGTAGACGAACGTTGTAGGCAGTTTGCCAAACTCTCAGTGCCCAAATCCCCTCGAAAAAGCTTGCGAAATCAATTTGTGTGCTTTGTAGAGGTGTAAACAAGCTAGGCCAAGCCAGTGCTCAACCAAGCTTGAGTTCAGGTTGTTTAACTTAAGAGAGCTCGAGCTCGGCTCGATAGAATTTTTACAGGCTAGAGTTCGGCGTGGCCTCGCTCGTTTACTATATTTTTTATTATTTAATTTTTAATGTATATATTTATATAGTTTTAAGATATGTTTAATTTAATGTTTATCATTTTAAATTTTTATTATATATATTAATATTTATTATGTGAATGTATATTATATTTTTATGTTTTAAAAATTAACAAACTCGTTTAGGCTCGGCTCGTAATGAGTTTTTATCGAGTTGAGCTCGAATAGTTAATAAGTAGCTCGACTCGTTACACTCCATAGTGATTTGGTTCTACCTCACATGTTATGGTTAGAAGACTTTAAGAAAGTTTACACACCTGTTGTAACATTCGTCAAATCCAGATATATTTTAAATATAAGAAATGGCTAAACAGTAACATCACATCCATGCATATATATATATAGAAATTTATTTACTACAGTATATTGCAAAACGTACGATATATAATATGGTCTTATATATATATATATAGACGACATCACATCACATCCATGCATGCTCTCCCATACCTGGTTTCGATCGATCACTACTTCCATATTATTAACATCTGAATCCTACTAGCTAGTAAAAATCTCGATCGTTCGAAAGCTTTTAAAAGTTCCAAATGGTGGTGGGCAAAACCAGTTCTTGATCATGATCATGAACATCCCAGTTGATATGATCATAATGACCATCATGAGACCCATGAAGCTCACTTAAAATATCCCAGTTGAAATCTCCTTCATTTCCTAAATCAGATTCTTCTTCAGCAACACCTAATTTAGAAGATGACGATTCTATCTCTTTATTGTTATTATCATCTTCGTCTTTCTTTAACACTCCAATTTGCTGAAGAAACTCATTCAGATCAATTTGAGGCTTTTGAATGCTTTCTTTAACATGGGTTATCTCGAGCTCGCTTGTAACTTGAACTTGTTGATCATGGTTGTTGATCTGATCAACAACAGAGGAACTATTCGAGCTCGATGAAGAAGACGAAGATGGCTGAGTAGTTTTCTTGAGTTCTTGAAGTCTTTGATGAATCACACGAACACTCGGTTGCGCATTAAGATTGAGCAAACCAGTGGATGGAAACATTGACATAAACTTATTTGAAGAAAACCATTTAAATTTGTGTGATTTATTAAGAGGATTGAAGTTGGAACGAAGATGGGGTAAGTTGAGGTAAGCATCAGGACCGTAGAGCCGCCTGGCGGCTTCATCGTACGCCATGGCGGCTTCTTCGGCCGTAGCAAAAGAACCCAACCACAACCGGGTTCGTTTTTTGGGTTCTCGGATTTCGGCCACCCATTTGCCCCACGTTCGTTGGCGAACGCCGCGGTACTCACAGGCTGCGTTCTGAGGACCGCCTTTGCCTCTGGTGGGACCTTTCTTCCATGGCTTGAAAGGGGCGGTGGTTCGACGGCAGTTGTCCATGGTATGGTGGTGGGTTTGGAATTGGGTACGTGGTGGAGGTAAGTGAGTGAAGTGTTAAAAGGAGCGGGGGTTATGTATAGAGTTAGAGGCATAGGGGGAGTGTGAGTATTCACTATTTTGGGGGGTTAAATGTGATCACGTTTTGAAAACTTTTTAATTTTGTTTTTGAAGCCCATGTGACCGTTGGGTTTAGTAGACTCACTGTACCAACTTCTAAGCCCAAAAAGGATTTTACTATTTCTTTTAAAAATATATGATTTTATTTGAAAGAAATAATATTTAATTATTGTTAAGATTATCATCATACTTATTTAAGTCTTAATGGCAAAATTTATAAAATACAATTAGTAACAAATATACTTAGACACTCTCTAAATTATTAATTATATGGGTAAATATTAAAAGAAAAGTTTTATATATATTCCGTTTTAGTTATCGAAATCACGTGATATATAACGCATGATAAATCCAGATTGGTTATGTTACCTATTTTCTTTTTAGCGTCAATTATAAAAGACTATGAATACGTCACTAAAGCTATAATCAAAGTATCAAACATCGGATGAGGAAATGTATAGGACTGTAAAAAGATAATTGGTTAATCAAAATGTCAAAATTATATGTCATGTTATTTTCCAAAGGGCTTGTAGCTTAGTAGTATCTGGTATTGTCGACAACTGCCTTATCTAGAGAGGTTATAGATTCAAATCGCGTTGTGAACAATATAATAAATTTAGAAGTAGGTTTAACAGATGTGTGTTTCTCATTAAAAAAAATGTCATGTCATTTATTACGTTTAATCTAATAAATTATATATATAAACATCCTTGGGATATCATAGTAGTTAAATTATACTTCCCCCATTTCAATGTACCCCAATATACTTCTGTTTTTTTTTTTTTGAAAAACTTGTTTCCCCAAGATTGATAAAGTAAAATTTTTTATGGTATATTGACTCATTTAATCGATACAAAACACCTTCAATTCTTATTAATTATACTAGACTAAACGCCCATGTGATATACGGGTTGGTTTAAACGATAATAAGTATTAAACATTAATAAAAACGTGAATTAAATGAGAATTTAAAAAATGACGACGTACGACATCAACACTTTAACCAGAAGTGGAAACATCGACACGAGTGAGAGTGCAGACTTGACGGCAAAAACGTGGTATCATGATATGAAGAGATGTTATTGTATTTCTTATATAAGTCATCAAACGTTATTGGTTATAATTAAAAAGGATTTAAAATGATTATAACATATTTTAAAATGATAAAACTAATAATTTAGTTAATTATGAATTTATGATATTTTGAAATATTATAAAGAGAAATATGATATTTGTAAATTAAGGTGGACAAATACGATTTTATATGATTTAATAAGGGCATATATGAAATTATCTCTAATAATTTTGACCCTAAAAAGTCAAAATTGATTTTTTGATTTTAAGTGAATAAATGGTCAAGATTAAATATTTTTCTAAATGAATGGTTCAGATTGTTTAATAAATTTTATCAAATTACTCTTTTATTTATATTAGAAGATATGGACAATTTAGGTGGCATTTACTTCCAAAAAAATCCTCTATTTTTTCAGAAATTTTTTCTAAGAACACTGAAAATTAGAAAACATGTTCACTTGCACATTTTTTCAAGAAAACAGAAAACTTTCCCACTTTTCACATTATTTTTCCCAAACTCCTTAATTTTTTCAAATTCCCATACTTTTTCAAACAACCTTTCCAAGAAAATAATTCAACCAAACATGTTTTCCATTTTTTCCTGAAAAAGGAAAACTCCACTCCTTTATCTAAACACGTTTTCTATTTTTTTCAGAAAATAAAAACTCCACCATTTTTCACAGAAAAACAAAAAAATTTTCTTCTACTAAACACAACCTTGTATACTTTGATCATAATTAAAAAATAGTTGATCAGATGTTATATCTAGATTTTAAGATATTATCTGCAATATTTTTATAATTTTTTTAACAAATAAGTAAGTTAATTAAATATCAAATTTTCTACTTCAACTTTATAATAAAATAACACGTAACATGTTAACATCAAGGTTATATGTGTGTTAAAGCTGGTTTCATTTATTTATTTATTTTTCACTTTTTCTGGCTTTAAATTATTTAGAAATTAATGTAGTTATTGTTTTTGGACGTACAAATTAAAGATATGTACTAAATAAATACTGCTTTGAAACTTGAACATATTATTAAATCGGTGTAATTCTTCAAAATATATTAAACTATACCACAAATGTTAATGTGTGTATCCATCTTTTAAAAATGTTGTTGTGTTTATTTAACTTTTAATTTGTTGTTAATATTGTATGTATTTTGATTACATAAAAATAAAAAAAAGTATAAGTTTAGTACATACAATAGGAAGTTTAATACATACAATATATAACATATTTTTTGAAAGTTTGACACACACAATAACATTTTTAGAAGGTAGATATACACATTAACATTTGAGGTATAGTTTAACACATTTTAGAAAAGTAAACCCTATTAAATCCGTCTGTGAGTGGTTAATCGGTTTAATAGGCTGGAGTGCTGGACAAGTAAAAACAATCAGATAATTTTATAATTATATAAAATACCAAATTTAAATAAAAGCATAAACGTTTATGAACATATATTGTTTAATATTTTAAGTTATATATAATTCAATAATCATTAAAAATATCAGTGGATAGTTAATGGTGATGAAAACACAAGTTACTTAGATGGGAATGTCAACGCAAATAAAAATAGATGAAGAATTAATGGTATCATTATCAATAATCAGTGGGTGACCCCACTGATCCAAAGATCATCAGGGAGGAAGCATTCAACTAATTCTCCTCTAAATTTCACGAAAATATGCAAAGAATGCCGAAATTCTGCAGCTCACTCTTTAAGACTTTAACAGTGGAGGAAAGCAGTAATTTGGAGTCCCGGTTTGCTACAAAAGAAATCAAGGAGGCAGTGTGGTTGTGTTGAAGTGAAAAGGCTCCTGGTCCTAATGGTTTTACCTTCAAATTCCTAAAGCAATGTTGGTCGATCATTGAATTGGACGTGATTAACATGGTCAAGCACTTCGAACAGCTTGGTGGTTTATCAATTGGCAGCAAACCCTATTTTATCTCCCTATTCCCTAAGATCAAGGACCCCTTATACTCAACGACTATCGGCCTATTAGTCTTATTGGTTGTTTATACAAAATCATTGCTAAGCTGGTAAAGTGGTTATTATGGAGCAGTCAACATACATTGAAGGGCGTCAAATTCTTGATTGGCCACTTATGTTAAATGAAATTTGTGGTTGGACTAAGAAATCCAAAAAATGCACTTTTCTTTTCAAACTTGATTTTGAAAAGGCCTTTGATTCCATTAGTTGGAGCTATTTGGACTCCGTTTTGGAGCAAATGCATTTCGAGACAAAGTGGAGAAAGTGGATTATGGGATGTCTTAATTCGGCTAGACCCTCGGTTCTAGTAAATGGGTCTCCCACCGCTCAATTTTCACTTTCTAAAGGTGTGAGGCAAGGGGATCCTCTATCACCTTTCCTTTTTATCATTGCAATCGAAGGATTGGATGTGGCCATGACTGAAGCTACTTTTAACGGGAATTTTCAAGGCATCTCACTTCCTTAAATGGTGGTCCAATTATATCCCATTTTCTTTTTGCGGATGACGTGATTTTTTAGGTAAATGGTCGACTGCAAAGGTGATTAGCATCACAAAATTACTCAGATGTTTCCACCTTGTATCAGGGTTAAAAGTAAACTTTGCTAAAAGCAAAGTTTTTGGTGTAGGGGTACAATATGATGAAACAAGTAACCTTTCCTTGTTCCTTAAATGAGATCATGCTAAGCTACCATTTACCTATCTTGGTATTACGGTAGGAGCAAACATGGGGCTTGAAAAGAATTGGAAGCCGGTGTCACTACTAGAAAAAAGCAAATTTCCGTCGGCAAAATCCGTCGGAAATCTGTCGGTAATGGCCG
>JAUEJL010123820.1:0-11690 GCA_032274825.1 Drosophyllum lusitanicum | reverse complement strand
AAAGAGGGGTATAATAGTCATTTGATTATATTTTATAATTACAGTTCATTTAAAATGATTGAAAATGGATAAAAATGATGATTTTGGCAAATAAGATATTATGAAATCTTAAGAAGGGAATATATGATATTTATAAGTTAACATGGACAAATAAGATATTATAAAAGTTTAAGAAGGGTATATGTGATATTTATAAGTTAAGTTGAGCAAATAAGATATTTTAATGTTTAATAAGGGTATATATGAAATTAACCCTAGATCAAAGTGCATTTAAAGAGCATATAATTTTGGAATTAGAAAGGTTGGCTTTCCTGAATATTAGACAGATATCTCGTATGAAATGATGGAGCATGGACGGAAATGAAAACACAAGGTACTTTCATGGTATCTTAAACAACAATAGAAGAAATAATTTTATACATGATATTTTGTCAGATGATACCTGGATTGTGAGGGCAGTTAAAATTAACTGTCGACCTTTAACTAACTGTCTACTAGTCAGACTACCTCCCTCGACAGAGATTTCTCAGCCGATGAAATAAGATAAGAAAGGCGGTTTAGGACTGTGACAATGAAAAATTAAGCACAAGGTCTGGACAGTTTCTCTTTTGATTTTATCACAAAAGTTCTGGTCTTCCCTTCGTTCTTGGGGAAAAAAAGGAGCAAACTCCTTTTTAAGTCTTATCTCAAAGGTCAAGGATCCATTATACTTCTCCGACTTCGGGACTATCAGTCTCATCGGTTATTTGTATAAAATCATTGCCAAACTTCTTTCTACGAGACTAAAGGATGTAATTGACTCAATCGTGGCAAGAGAACATTCTGCCTTCAAAAAAGGTAGGAGCATCCTTGACGGGTCTCTTGTCATAAAACGAAATCATCGTCTGGGCTAAAAGAATTATAAAAAATTGTTTTTTTTTCTCAAAATCAACTTTGAGAAGGCCTTTAACACCCCGAATTTTCTTGACTTTGTTATGGAACAAATGAACTTCTCACAAAGATGGAGATATTGGACCAGGGGCTATTTACAGTCTTCTTTTGTATCAGTTCTTATCAATGGCTTGTCAAACAAAGGAATTCCAAACTTCTCAGGGGATTAGACAAGGAGGTCCCTTCGCTACATTCTTGTTCATCATCGCAATTGAAGATCTGAACATAGCTTTAAAAGAAGCTATTAACAAGGAGATTTTTGAAGGAATAAAATTGTCAAAAGACGGTCAGGTTATCTCACATTTTCTCTATGCAGATGATGCTATTTTTTATTGAGAAATGGGGCCTTTGGAACATTCAAAAGCCGATGAGGATTATAAGATGCTTTCATCTCTCGTCGGATATAATAGTGAAACTTGCACAAAAAAAACGAAATTATTCAGCACTAGGATCGCATCTAATGAGCTCTTATGGACGGCCTCCAAGATACATTTTTGTGTTGGGTCTTTTCCATTTTCCTATTTAGGTATACCCGGTGGGTTCTTCTATGACGAGAGCTTCAAATTGGCGGCCATTGTTATCTAAATTCCAATCAAAACTTTCAAATTGGAAAGCGTCCTCTCTATCACCAACCGAAGAATCGTGTTGTGTAAAACACTTCTGGGATCTTGATGTCGGCATAAAATATGCATATAATTTATACCCGATATCTCATTCTTTTAATTCATTTGTATAGTGAATTGTGTTATTCATGACTTAATTTATTATATTATGTGTTTCAGAACTCCTGAGAGAAGAAATATGAGAATTGGTGAACAATGGTGGACAAAATGATAAGAACTATATGCCTACTGTTTTGATCATATCTCACTCATACAAACTCGAATCAATATGATTTAAGTGGTGACAAAATTAGACAAAAAGGGCTAAAATTACATGTATGGCTGATTTGTTTAACCTAAGCTAGAAAATCGGTAACTGGGCTGTAGGAATCGAGAAGCACAATAGATTTATATAGGGTAAATTGCATGAAAATACAATAAACTTTGTCTTAATAATCATTGTATACAACCAACTTTATTTTTTTAAAAATAATACAATCAACTTTTATAATACTCCCATTGTATGCAAGTTGTTGTATACTATGGAAATTATGAAAAAGTTTATTGTATACAATGGTAGCTAAAGACTAGACACAGAAAAAAGTTGTTTGCATACAATAAATTTTTTTTGAAAGTTAGTTGTATTATTTTTAAGAATTTAAAGTTAGTTGTATACAATAACAATTAATTCAAAATTAATTTTATTTTCATGCATTTTGCCCGATTTATATAATAGGAAAAGAGGATTTCTTTCTTGGGCTTTGAATTAATAATAAAAAGATGGGAAAGCCCAACTTATTGGATTTATTTTGGGTCCTGTAAGATAGGAGGTAAGTTTTCATGATAAGGGAGTTGGGCCTTATTTCAATTGGACTTATCTTTGGCGGCTTGGAATTTAAGCTTAATTACAATTCTAGGAGGTGATTTGAATTGGGAGGATAGCCACAAAAGAAAAGTCATATATATTTTGGGAAAATGATGTGTGATGTTAACCTTACATAACTTAGGTAATGTTATACTTATAAACCATTTTAGTAAGTAAATATGAAAATGACTAGTCATGCGACCAACACCAACAAAAATCATAGGTTTTGTTCGATTAATATTTTTATACGATTAATGGGATTAAGGAGTAAGGGGAGCGGTCTAAGGAACCAATTTTGAATAGGGAAGACCACAACATCTGCAAGATTAACTTGGTTAACTATCATCGGTCTATAATGGGTTAGAGGTGTTCTTCGGGTTTCTGGTAGGTCGGGTCGGGTAGATCAGGTATTTTATTGCCAAACTTTTAACCGTTCACCGAACTGAATTGAAATTTAGTTAATCAGATTTCGGTTAGTTCGGGTTTCGGTCCGAGTCGGGTAATATCGGTTATACCTGGAAAAATAAAATTTTGTAGTTTAAGCCATTTAAAATTGGCTCTATTCAATTTAATAATATTTTCTAACTCGATCAAAATAACATTTAATAAGGGTAACCTACATTGTATCTAAAGAATAAAAGGGTTGAGGTTAGTTAAGCTATATTTCTCCTTAAAAAACAAAAGTAAGGGATGTGTAATGTGAATATAATATTAGGTTGAAATAAATAAAATGCAATCAATCCTAAAAAACATTTAGATTTCTTAATCAAGTTATTTAATTAAAACGATTCCTCGTATGAAAATTATATCATATTTAAAATAACCAAACCGATACCCGAACCGATTTTATAGCGGGTAAACCAAATACCCGAAACCCGAAATAACCAAAACCCAATTAAACGGGCCAGTTTATTCGGGTAATGATTATTTTTGACACCCCTATAACGGGTTACAATATTTTTCTTTCTTTGTATTTGTTGTTTTCTGATTTATCTATATGAGTTATGGCTCTTTGTATTTACTTAGACAATTTGAATCTTAATATGGTTTATCTTTGATTTCTTTGGTTGACATATGATTTGATACATGTCCTATGTTTGCCAATTAAAGTTCCGTTCCTTTTTACTTTAATCTTCGTCTTTTGATTAATGGCTTGAATGAGATACAGATTGGTAGTTTATGTTGAGTGCTTGTCTCTTTAGTTTGTTTGTCTATAAATTTAACTAGGAGATTACTAGGATTAGTAATTAGAATCAATTGACCATAACATAAGTGAAAAGATAAGGATTTTACTGTAACAGGAGTTATAGGGTTTCGTCAGACAATCATTTGGCTAGGTTGGTAGATTATGTCCTAGAATGGTTGTAGGAATGATTTTCAAGGAGGGCCTATTAGTAGAGACGGACCCAGGATTTCTATTGACCGGTGGCACTATAAAATGACAAAAATAAAATTAATTAAAATTGAGGGTGTTATTCGGGTTTTTTTCTAGGTTTTCAGTTAATCGGGTTGGATTAACAAGGTTTCAGTTGTTGTTCTGGTATTTTAGAGCTAAAATTTGAAATAAAACACAACTTATATGAAGTCCTATTAATTAAAGTGTTATTTTTAAGGTAACTAAAGTATTTTAAAGGTATAAATCGAAGATTGAAGTATATCTTATCATTTTATATAACAGTTTCAATTTTTATTAGATTTTGGTGGCATCAAAAATTTACTGTGGCACCCTAAAATTTGACTAGTAGCAGCGGCTTGAAAATGTTGAAATTTTCCACTACGCGAACAAATTAAATTGGCTAGTGTCTCGTGCCACCACCACCCAAAGGGCATGTCCGCCACTGCCTATTAGTTAAACCCGCCTCACATTAATCACTTGATACGAGAGTTGATTGTGGCGAAGTTGAATAGGGTTAACCAATTAAATTAATTTCAATGTATTATTTCATGTTAGGGGGATTTGAGTTTGAGTGTATTTTCATTATTGTTCATTGTCTTTGTCTTTGTTTATCTTCAGTTTTTCATTTATTCGTTCATTAGGTCTATCTAGTTATTATTATTATATAAAAAAAATCCAAAAAGAGAGATATTTGAAGCCTTTAAACTTTCTCCATGTTCATTGTCTGTCTTTGTCTTTGTTTTATAACTTAGATTTATTGTTCATTGTCTTTGTCTTTGTTCGTTCATTTATTGTTCATTGTCTTTGTCTTTGTTTTATAACTTAGATTTATCATATCTCTCGACATTTATATCTTCTCATTATATAAAGCATCGGAGAAAGTTTTATAACAACTAGAGCGTCTTAGAAAGGATTTCTTTTAGGGAAGTTCTCAAAACAAGAAGAAAATGGCTTGTATTGCATTGAAGGATATGTAGTATCCCAAAAGGAACATGGAAGACTTGGGATGGGAAGTTTAAAGGCTTCAAATATCTCTCTTTTAACAAAGTGGTGCTGGAGGCTGAAGGTGGAACATGGCTCCCTATGGAAAAAAGTAATTAGTCTATTTCATCGGTTTAGAAGAAATTTGACAATTGATCCACTTGACTAAAAAAAGGTGTTCGGGGCTCATTTATTAACATTCAAAGTTACTTTGACGAGTTTCGCTTTGACATGCGCTCTCTATTCACTGCCAATGTCATCTCAATCAAGCAGGGAAACATCTACCATGGTCCTGGGACTTGGACCCATCAAGCGTTTTTTGGTCGCTTTGCTTAGGTGTGTTTATGATGAACCAAGTTACCGAATTCAAGAGGATTTACAACACCTTGGTTAAAGTCGGTTCCAAGAAGGTTAATATCATAGCTTGGCCTCTTCATTGTCTTAGGCTACCTACCTCATGGATCTCCTAAAAAGGGGCCTACTATTAGTTTCCCTTGGATGTCCCTCATGTGACGCGACCTTTGAGTTAGAGGAATTTGTGTGAGGAGGTTAATTTTAACCAAAAAATAAAAAATAATAAATTATGTTTAAGTGTGATTTAGTTCATTTGTTTTAGCGACTCACGATGTATTAACATCCAATTAAGTTGAAGTGGCTTTTTAGTATACTAATAATCATCAACTTTTAGTTATTTTAACATGTATTGATCTAGTGTTACACCAAATAACACAACCTAAATGACATAATTTATAGGTCATAAGTAGGTGAAGAAGAATGAGGAAAGCATGGTATATAATTAAGGCAAGTTTATCATTAGAAAGAACATATCTTGATTTCCAAATTCTTCCCTATAAAGTTCATATCTTGAGCTTTGATTTACCAAGTAAATGTTAACAATGGAGTCATGTGATCATGATCAAGGTGATGGTAGGCAAATGTTAGCAACAAAAAGGTAAGCATTCTCCTTGTGTTATATCTTAGGATTATTAATATCAACATACAACATATCTTATCTTATAATATCATATGCTAGCAGCATATATCCTTTGGCTATACTTAAGATAAAAGGATGTGAAGGGTAATTTTGTCATTTCAGTAAATGCTCGTTAAAGGGGTATGTTAGTGTTGCAGCACCTAAGTAAGGTGCCGCTAGCAGCATATATATATATATATATATATCGTTTGCCCATTACTCAAATAAATAAAATTGAATACATTTTGCTTATCTTTTCCCCTTATTTCATCCTCTTTATGTAGTTTGCTATAATCATCTTCTTTTACACATTAAAACAATTGAAATCCCGATGCGAATGTGATTTTTTGTCTGCAGGTTGAGCGGAAAAGTTGCGATTGTAACAGGTGGAGCAAGAGGAATTGGAGGTGCAACAGCAATGTTAATGGCGGAGGACGGGGCACATGTTATAATTGCGGATGTACTAGACGAAGTTGGTGCAAATCTTGCTAAGTCTATTAGAGGCCTTTATATACATTGTGATGTATCTAAAGAATCTGATGTTGAATCAGCTGTTCAACTTGCTCTTTCTTGGAAAGGCAAACTTGATATCATCTTCAACAATGCAGGAACTCTTGGTACAAACACATAGAACTTCTTATATATTTGTTTACTGTGGTACAAAAAAATTCGCCATTTACTTTAAAAAAAAAACAGGTATTGGGTGATGAACTGAGTAGCAAAAGGTTCATTGTTCAATGTTATATACCAAAATGGGCCGGTTGGGTAACATGACAATTTGGATTCAAGTCAAAATAGTTAATCACTATACGGGTCAAAAGTCAAAACGGGTTGGGTTGACCGACAACATTTTGTTTTGTATAATTTTCTTGTGGCTTAGTTCTTTTATAGCTAATATTACTTTAAATCTTATGAGTTTGATAATCAATAAATACAACTCAAATTGAATTCTTCTCGTAACAATGTTACTCCTAGCTAGCCTTTACATTACATTATTCGGTTCACTTTGTCAATATCTACTTCTCATTCTTTCAAAATCTGGTTTTTAGACAACGGAAGGAGCATTACGAATCTTGAAATGAAATCTGTAGCGAGTTTAATCAACGTAAATGTAAATGGAGTTATACACGGGATAAAACACGCAGCAAGAGCAATGATTTCAGTAGGCAACGGAGGCTCAATCATATGCTCATCAAGTTCAGCAGCAATCATGGGAGGTCTTGCGTCACATGCCTACACATTAACAAAAGGAGCGATTCTTGGTATATCAAGAAGCGTGGCTTGCGAGTTAGGAGTTCATGGGATTCGCGTAAATTGTGTTTCACCACACGGTATCCCTTCAGAAATGCTTGTGAAAGCATATCAAGAGCATTTAGGGATACCGGATATGACCATAGAAGAAGTGAGCAAGAGGATAAGTAAAGAGGGAAGTTTACTTCATGGGAAATGTGGAAGCTTTGAAGATGTTGCACAAGCTGTGTTATTTCTAGCTAGTGATGAATCTAGATTTATAACCGGGCACAATTTAATCGTCGATGGGGGCTATACAACATCGGTCCGAATGAGTTCCATTTATAGGGACAAATGATAGCATATCATATGTTGTTACCCTTACTTATTTTTACTGTAGTTTTATAATCTAATGCAAACCTGAAATGTTTAAATTTGGTTTTTTTGTTTCAATTGCATTGCTTGTAGTATCTGTAACTGTGGTGCATAGTTGCAAAGTAATGTTTTAAGTATTAAGCCTATGTCAAGTAATTTACTATTTATAGGGACAAAATCTGATATTGTTTAACAATTATTAAACCCCCTAATTACACTCATAATTATGCATCAACTTTATGTTTACATGCAAATACAATCATTTTCACCATTGCATCTGATTGGTAAGTCAAGACAGTACAAGTAACTGCAACTCAAGTTTGTCCATGAATTTTAATATATGAATTCTTGTATAAACAATGCATCTATATTTAATAAAATTTATATCATAATTATGCAAATGCAGTGAAACTTTGTTTCAGATATAGTAAAACAGTAAGCAAAAGGAATGTACCAAATCATATGTAGTATAACCAATCACATGGAGTGAAACCATGTGATAAAACAAATAATAGATGTAGTAAAACAAATCAAATGCAGATGCAGTGAAACTTTAATTATTATTAAGAAGCAACATAACATAAAATACCAATGATAAACCATATATATAATATTACATCATTACCCTCTCAAAATAGTCAGGAAGTTATATATGATTTTGTTTTTCTAATAATAACGTTGATATCTATTGTAGTTATGTAGGAAAGGTTGTTAAGAAAGCTTGATAGGTGGTTGGAGTGGACACCTTTGTTGTTTTATTTGCACCATATATAAATATATTAATCCATATATACAGTAAGGCCATGAAGACCTACAAGTCTAGTTAAAGACCATAATTTGCTAAAAGACACATATTTAATCCCCACAGATTTATTAGAATGGGTTAGGTGGGCTTTGCAGAAGGTGCATCCAATCTTGTATGTAACGATGATTTGTTCTTGTGTAGAGTTGATGGAGCAGTAAGTAGATATAGTAGAAGTGTGGCCGGTATCGGTGGGGTGTGGAGAGACCATAAAGGAAATGTCATTGTAGCCTTTTCTAAACCAGTGCAGGCTTCGAGATCTATTGATTATGAACTGGAGGCCATATATTTTGCCCTCTTAGCTATAATAGGGTGGGGGAGAAAGTATGTGAAGAAGATTATTATGGAATCTAACTGTTTACAAATAGTCAAGATGCTGCAAAATGAGAGCGATGTCCCTGTGGAGTGCAGTGAGGTGGTAGAAAGAATTTCCACCTTGAAAAAGAATTTTGATAGTGTTGACGTGCGTTAGTGGATCGATGTGATAATGAGGAAGTATATTTCCTTGCCAAGTCAGGAATGTCAAGATCTTCTTTGTGGCTTGTGTGGATATAGATTTGTAAGTACTGCACAAATTTACCGTTTTATTATTCTCACTATATCTCTTTTGCAGGTTCAGTATTAACATGGCAACTACGGCCTTTTGAATGAGTATTGTTCGAAGTGTATGTACTGTAGGATAGATCCTTCAACGTTGTTTTGCTAATTATTATCCTTGGGGTGTATTTTGGTCTTGTGTGTATTGGATAGATTGTCGGGTTTCATTGGGGTGTTTCATGGTTTTCGTTCATTAGTATGGGGCGTCTTATGGTTTTTGTTCATTGGTTTGGGTGTTTTTGGTTTGTAGAGTCTATGGTGGGGTGGGTTGAGTTTTGTGTTCTTGATAGCTTTATCATAGCATTTATGTTAGGCCTCATCGAGTCTATCACACATATAGTTGTAGTTGTCTAAATTTTTATACTTGTAGGAAGTTGGCTCACCGGATATCATCTTACTTGGTAGAGGTATTGTAAATACTTTATTATATCTGGCGGGTATACTGGGCTGTGGGATGGTGCTATAAGGAAGGTGTGGGTGGGTACTTAGCCTCAAATATACATGATTCCTTTCTTTGGTAGCAATAAGGTGGCACTATATTTAGCACACACGGGCACATTTCTTTCCCGTAAGACATGAAACCACCTTTCGTTTGGTGCGGGAGGTTTGTATATTCCTTGAGCCCGGTGTCATATGGTACATGTTCTAACCCTTGATTATGTCCTTTCTTTGTCTTAGGACTAATCCTTCTTTTCAAGCCCCAGAACTTGTAGCTATAATTTATGAGGCGTGGCGTTTGGCCATTAATGTGTTTTATGCATCCGTGAGATTACATTGCTTGGGGTTTCGATTAAGTATTAATGAGGATTTGGGCTGATCTTGGGGTGGGATAAGGGGTGGCCAATATAGGATGTGGTGTAGTATGGGGGTACTATGGTGTGCATACGTTGAATGGAGGTTTGGAGGTAGGTTGGATTGGTACGGGGCTTTCCTTATCCCTTGTTAACCTTTGAGCCACCGAGTCTTTTGCTAGCATGAAGTGTAGTTGCACTATTGGGGGAAGTTTTCTTTATTCCTTGTTTGTTAGGAAACCCCATTGAGCCTCATAGTCACTTAGGTCAATGTGTTTTCTTATTTCCCTATTACTATGTGTGTTTCCAAATAAGCAGAACTGGCAGTACCTGCAACAACTTAGCGAGCAATGAATTCTCAGTGTAGAAAGCAAAATGCCAAGCGATTTGTATTGAGATGGGCTTGTTAATATGGAGCTTTATCATGTGGTGTACATGCAGCTTAAAACCTGTGTAGATTAGATCAAGGACAAATGAAGATATCGATAGTACCAGAAGGATTTTGGAGCTAACATTTAAGTTGCAAGTCAATACATCTTAATGTGCAGGTAAAGTTTTGTGGAGCATACAAGTGAAGACGCTTTTATTAAAAAGTACGCAATGATGATTGATGATGACCGTGCCATGAAGCCAAAGAAGTGAATAAACGTATGTAGTATTGCTGGAATATTCAATTGAGGTCAAGAATGCATTGGAAATATTTGATTGCTCTAACACTATATTGATATTATGATTGCTGCTGAGTTGATGATAAGCTTTGGTGAACTTGCTTATATAAGTCAAGATATGAAGTGATGTAGGAAAGCCTAATAGATGGTTTTGGTGAATAAGTGGGTTTGTAAGTTGAGGCTTTGCTAGTTGTAACTTGTATGAGTGTTATTAGTTTGAAACATGCTAACAGTTGTAACTTGACTTTGAATGAAATGGAAATTTGCACTGTTAAAAAAAATCTAGTTAAAGAATTAGACCTATTTAGGTTTAATATATTAGTCAAATCTTGTAATAATCAAGAAAAGGCTAGTCCCAACCACCCAAATTACTTGTATATATATAACATATGTATATTTTCTTAAGTGATAAATTCATATAATAGTAATCAAGTTTGAAAAGTGTTCTAACAAAATCAATCACCCCTTTATTTCATATTGTGAAATAACCGATAGGTAACTTTGATGAACCACTTTTCAAACTGGGTTACTATTCTATTAAATAAACCATTTTCATAAATACCAATAGATGCAGTGAAACCATTTGATAGAGCAAATTAGATGCACTAAAACAAATTAGACAAGGTAAAACATATTAGAAGGAAAAAAAACTTTAATTATTGCCTTATTTATTATTAAGATGAAGTAGAAGACAAAATTACTAATGATAAACCATTTGAGAACAACATGCAAAAGATGTAATGAATCTTCAATTCAGCTGTCGAAAAACATACAAGTTAAATTTGCTTTCAATGAAATAAAAAAATTCAAGTAATTACATAACCCATCTTGAACATATTATTAGACAACGTAGATTAGGGTTTAGTATAAAATGGTCCAGTATTATTGTATAAAATGGCTAGAGCCCGTTAGGGTTTAATATTAGGGTTTCTCTGGATCCCTTTATACTCTATATATAGTTATTAATGTAATACAAAATACCGATACGATTTTCATTATTCTACACGTATTAGCTTCTTCAAGTGGTAGCTATCATAATACTCGTTCTTCTATGACCTTCATCACCATCGAATACAATGCATATTTTAATATTTAATTTTATTACACACAGGAAAACATGATTAACCAATAGTAACTTGCATATATATCGAAATCAAGTTTTATCATTTGAAATTGTTGGTTTCACTAAACCTTCTATGGAGTTAGTGTAGGAATTCTTTTTGACCATGGAGTTTAATGAGAACACTGAGGATTTTAAGATGAAAGGTCTGTATCATTTCGAACATTACACATGCAGGGAGCACCATCAACCCGACATTCATCAACATCACCACTTACGACACATTAAAGGGTTTGTAGAAGGTAAGAATAACAATATATCTTGGATAATTTCGTGGATCGTGTTCAATACACTTTCCGTAATCTGTAATTCGACCCTATTGCCTGAGGTATCACGAATTCAGATATAGGATAATCCAAG
>JAUEJL010123819.1:0-23935 GCA_032274825.1 Drosophyllum lusitanicum | reverse complement strand
CTCAAGATCATAAACTATACGCCAGTATAGTCCTTTGCTCATCCGGAACCGTCGCCTAAACATATCATCGTCATATATCGGGTTCTCGCTAAAGTAGTCATGAACGAGCATCTCGTGTCCAGCTAGTCGATTTCTATTTCTCGCCGGCCTTCTCGTTTGTCGACTCGATGTTTCTTCGTCGTCATAAAAAATTAGTTGCATCGCTTCTCTCGCTAATTGCAAACATAATCCTGTTATTTCTCTCGAAATAACCCTTAGTCGTAGTTGATGATGATCCATTTGGTGAAGCCATAAAAAATTATGTAGAAATGTTTTTTTAAATAGAGAGTAAACGGTAGAGAGAATAGACGATAGAGATGGGGGAAATGGGTGTGGAAAATGGGTATGAAAAAGTTATGCATATATAGGTGAAAATTGTGATTAATTAAAAAAAAGAAAAAAAATTAAAAACGGTCATATTTTAAAAAAATAAACGTTGAGGGGGGTGAGGCATATACCCAATGGACTTACTCGATCTCCCTACCCGATGATTGAGTTTTGGTGTTCCTTATGGTACCCGATTCCATCTAGTCGACCATAATGCATGGTCTTAGGCCACTCGTACGGGTTGACCCAAGAGTCTTCGGTGCTTGGGAAACACCCATACGTGTTCGGTTTCTCCAATCCAACATCGTCCTTTTTTTTTGTAGTTTAAGAGAGAGTAGGACAGAGAGGAATGGGATGCTATACTCTCTTACAAGACTTGAAAAATGTATTTTATTGGTATAAAGAGATTAGTAGTATGATAGGCATCTACCCATTTGACAAATCATCTATCTTCTAATATAAATAAAAGACCGACTTCAATAAAATTTATTAGATAATCTTACTCATTGGATTTAGATGAAAATTTTAGGGATGTAAATGAGCCGAACTACTTGAGTTTGGATCGTTAAAAGCTCAAAATGAGCCGAGCCTTAACAAGCTCGAGCCTAGATTAAGGCTCATTTATTAAACGAGCCCGAGCCTTGTATACTGGGCTCATTTAAGCTCGCGAGCTTAAACGAATTTTGATATAATATTTATTTTTTTTTACTTTTTATTTTTACTTATATATTTGTATTATATATTTTTATATCATTAAATATGAAAAAAGTTCAAGATTCAAAATTTAAATTGTTTTATATCATTAAATGTGAAAAAAATAAAAATTTTAAAATTTAAAATTATAATTATTTTTTATTTATTATTTATATAATTTAAACTATTTTTAAAAAACAAAAAAAATAAACGAGCTTTAGCGAGCCTACCACGAGCTTCGTAAAACACTTCCCGAGCCGAGCTCGAGCCTTAAATTACGAGATCGAGCTTCTGCATTTTTTAAAAAGCCTGGCTCGATTAATGTAAAGCCCAAATCGGCTTATTTACATCCCTATAACATTTTTATTATCAAATCTTAACTATCCAATTTAATAAAAATTAAATCCAATTTTGATTTTAATTTAAATCAAAATTACTAGAGATAATTTCATATATGCACTTGTTAAACTTTAAAATAACATATTTGCTCATCTTAATTTATAAATATCATATTCACCTTTATAATATTTCACAATATCACATTCAACCAAATTCTTAGTTTTATTATTCTAAAATATTATATAATCATTTTAATTATTTTGATTATAACCAATAAACGTTTAACCATATTAGCGTTAATTGTAACAATTAATAATCGATGATTTTTATAGGAAATATAACCACGTTCTTTCGTATCATGATACCACGTTTGTGTTGGAACATATGCACTCCCCCTCGAGTCAAGGTTTCTACCGATGGTCTGAGTGTTAATGACATTTGTCGTTATTCGAAAATAGCTGGTAGCTGGAGATGGAAGTTGTTTATTTTAGTTATATATGTGTTCGGCAAATTAGCTGGTAGCTGGAGCTTAATAGTGTAAAATGACAAAAAAGAACAAATTGTAAAAATTGGAGGAATTATAAAACAATTAAAGAGAGTATTTAGGTAATTTGTTATATAAAAAGCTTCCACCTAATTTTAAAAGCTACTTCAAGAAGTTTTTTGTTTCAGAGTTTTTTTGTTTAAAAAAAAAACTTCAGTCATTTTCATCCGAACATGACTTGTAGCATTTTCTTTCAAAACAAAAAGTTAACAGCTCCGAAAAGCTCCATACCGAACATAACCTTCATTCGTGTTTTATGATTATTTAATATTTTTTATTTATATTTAATATTTATTATTTTATAGACTAACTCATTTATCGTACGAATATTTAATCAAGTAATTAAATAAACAATTAATACTTTGATTGTCTGACTAAGCGACAAGGAGAGTGAGAGTCGAGCATTCAAAAAGTATACTAAAGGTCCATAGAGTACATTCGGAAACAAGTAAATAAAAAACAAATATTTTCCATATTGCGATAGTTTAATTTAATTACTTTTATATATATATATATATAATATATATATATATATATATACACACACACTTGAGTTTCAAGTCTAGTTAGAGCGATGGGTGTAACATCGGCATAGCATCGGTGAGCTGATGTGTATTATCGATACTGAGAGAGAACACCACCCCATATGATCTATACCCATTTTTTGAGCTTCCAACTGCACTTCAATGCCGAGTAGAGAGAGAGATATAATCGAAGAGGAGAGAGAGAAATTCAAATGGTCATTTGACCATTAAAAGCAAAAAACAAAAAAAAATTACTCACTTTATATATAAATATATCTTTTTAACCGGTTTACACCACACTTCTACTTATTCTTTCTATATTCTTTACATTTATAAATCTCCTACATTATTTACACGTTCTCTCATTTAAAATGGAGTCTTCTTCAAACACCCCAAACTCATCTCGATCAAAAAACCGTCAATCAACTCCGTCTTTTAACGAAAGTTCAATTTCTCAAGGATTTAACCAATTACTCAAGGATTTCGGCGGCTTCCGGAGTTCAATGGACGAGTACAACGCGAGACTTCTTGAGCAAAATTAACGGAAGCTGCGTTTACAAGAAGGAAAAGAATTTCAAGAGGCGTCACAATTTTTAAAACAATCTGACGAAAGTTTGGAAGGCGAGGATCTCGGGATTGTTCAACGGGTAAAAGACACGATTAGGGAAAAATATGGATTAAAAAAATAATTTGTTGATGTTTTTTGTATTAGTTGTAATTTTTTTATGTACTTTTTTTTATTTTAATGAAAATTAGTTATTAATCTTAATTTTTTTTGCAATATATATAAATTTAAAATCTAATTTTATTATTTTCGATTAAATTTCGTAATAATAAAAGTTAAATAAAATAATATATAATTAATTTAAAATAAAAAAAGTTTAAAACGTGTGAAACATTGGTAGTACAGATGTTTAAGCATGACTCAAGCATGTGGTAGGTTATGCTGATGTGGCTTGAAGCATGTGATGCTTCAAGAGGAGTACACCCCATGCTCTTAGAGATTCTAGAGTTGATTTGAAAACTTATACAAAAAATTACACTGTGTTTAACCATCTTGAAAACCAAAAACCAATTTTGAGTCGAATTATTCGAATTTAGTTTTGTTTACATTATGATTTCTCTGAATGTCATTAGAAAAGTGAATACCATTACGTAAAGGGCCTCAGGCCTCTCCCCGGTTCCTTTACAATGTATCCGCAATCCGCTCTTAATTTACATATTTAAGATGTCAAAGCTTTCTAACAGGTAGGAATAAAAAGTTAAAAGATATAACTATAAAAAAACAAGATTAGGCTACTAATTATCTTAAATGTACCCTACAATTAATACAAGCTAAATAATTTTTAACAATGACATACCCAAGGGGTTTCCACATGCACTAATATAGACCTTATTAACAATCAAGTTCTCGTTATTTGTAATAGAGACATCAGTGTATCTCTTATAGTTTTAAGAAACTGTTTTTTTGTATTATAGACTGTTAGCTTATTTCTCCTATATATATTTTGTACATCAATTATTTGGAAATCAAGGGAAATTATATACTTCAATATAGTATCAGGAGCTTAAATTTTTTACGGGCTTAATATGTCAAAATTTAATTAACTTTAGCTAAATAATCATCGTATGCAATAAACTTCAATTTATCTTGAATAATTAGATAGAATTATATTTGGTTTATTGTATACAAATATTTACTCCTTTTAACAAATTACAGGTCATTTATAACATTTTTTCTTTTTCTAATTAATATGAGTGTTCCGTACCATGTTTAAGTGTTTTTCCTTAATCTTTAAATGTTTTTAATGTTTTTAAAAGTTCATCATCAAAATAAATACAAAAATTAAACAAGATGAACAACAATAAAATGAAATCCTAACATTCTCTTATATATCATATGAAAAACAAACTTTGAGAGACTGTTTGGTTCGTGGGATTTCAAAATATTTCGCATGATTTGTATTTCAAATCTCTTGAAATCCTATGTTTTGTACAAAATAAGAAGAAATAAATTTTGATTTCAAATCCTATATATGTGGGATTTCTAAATCCTCGGGGGAGGGATGATATTTTTAAATCATTTATATGTGGGATTTTAAAATCAGAACATATCTAACCAACAATTCACAGTCGTATTCACCACATCAACTAACACTTCATTCTCGTCGTTGCTGCCCTAATTGCCCACCCCCATAACTGTCACCGGCATCACCATCACCAGCCTCCACCACCGCCGTAACCGTCGCCCTTCACCATCTCCGCATTCGTTATCGTCTCCCTTCGTCCACTGTCTCCGTCACCACCCTTAATCGGCCATCATCGTAACCATCCCCATCTCTGCCGTCACCTTTTCTTGTTACCGTCACCCTTTCCGGTCTCCACCACCGTCGTCCTTCCCCGCCTCAGCCGCTGTCGCCCTTCCCGGCCTCCGCCGCCATCGCCCTCCCCCCATCCCCACCTCTGTGGCCGTCGCCCTTCCTTCTCTTTACCGTCGCCCTTCCTCGTATCTACCGTTGCCCTTATTCATGTCCGCCTCCAGCATTGTCGCCCTATACCGTCTTCGCTTCCGCCGCCGGCGCCCTACTCCATCTCCGCCACTGCCATCGCCCTTCACCGTCTCCCTTACCGCAGGCGCCCTTCACCGTCTCCGTTGTCGCACTTCCCCGTCTCCGCCTCCACCCTTCACGGTCTCCACCCTTTATTGTCTCCGCCGCCGTCGCCATTTACCGCCTATACCTTGGCCGTTGTCCTTCACCGTGTCCACCTCCACCGCCATTCCCTTTCACTGCCTCTGCTTTTGCTGTTGTCATCCTTCACCGCCTCTGCCTCGGCCGTTGTTGCCTTTCATCGTCTCCGAGCCAGTCAAGTTGTGAAGGTGAGTCTATTTATTCACCATCTTTGCCTTAGAAAACCATTATCTTTTACATGAACCAAACAAGGGATTTGATTTGATTGAAATACAAAGGGATTTGAAATCCTTAGGATTTGAAATCCATGAACCAAACACCCCCCGAGTATTTATCACAAGACATTGAACATTTTATCCTTGACTATGTATTGACCAAGTTCTCCAATATTCTCATGAGAAGTAATATTTAGCACGGTTTACATTGAACACGTGTAAAACTACACATACAAGCTACATGATGCTTCTCACTTCTCGGTTTTGAACTTTTGATACACCTTAAGATAGAGTTGTAAACGAACAAACATAATCAGGGCTTGTTTAAATCAAATAGCAGGACCCTAACGAAGGAACACAAGAACCAAGAATGTAACAACCCGATTTTTATGGACAATTACTGTAATATTATTTAGACGAGAAATGAATAACATTTATGGAGTTTATTTATTTATAATCATAATTATGGAGTATTATTATTATTTAAAGAAAAAGGATTTAAAAATTGAAAAATGGATTTATGTGGAAGATCGTGACGCGACACGTGTGTTAGGAGGCTTGCGTGTGGCAAAGATGGTGTGTGTCAGGCGGTCGCGACGCGACGCGTCACCTGTCGCGATGCGACGCGTTCATGGCTGGTCTATATATACGTGTTCATTTCAGCCCTTTTCACACAGTTTTCTCTTATTAGTAACGTTACTCTGCTCATTTTGAGAGCATTTGTAATGCTAGAAAGCGTATGTTAGTGTTGGGGCTTCGTTGGTACGTGTTTACGAGGTTCGGGAAATGCGGTGATACCATTTCGAGCCAAGTTTTGACTTCGGCTTCGTTTTCGGAGGTCTCGAGGAGTGTTGTGTAACTTGTAAGACCGGGATTCGACGATTCATGTGTGAAGCTCGACAGATCTAGTTCGGAGGTGATCTATTTGTCCAGTTTGAGGTAGGTTCAATTATTTTACAAAACCGAGCACAAAGACAAAATCTACTTTGAAAGTATTAACGGTTTTTAAGATGATATATCTAGTTATGAATGTTTACGATTGACTAACGATTGTTTGTGAATGCATGCTACTTATCTAGTGTTGATATGCGATTGATTTACATGATGTTTGCGATGCATTCATATATACTTATAGATATAAGAACTGATGATCATGATGGATTGATATGATGATTTGGGAGGGGGTAAACATACTCTTAGATGAAAAGATGATGCCTAGTAGGAAAAGTGCGCCTTCTAGAATATGCTAGAAAAGAGATGACTAGTTGTCGGGTTTCTAGATAATCATGACAACACATGGTGTACTTGTACTTTATGTGGCGTGTATACTAGAGTGGTGTTTGACTAGTGATAGAGGTCAAAATGCATGACACCACGAGGGTAAAAGGAGGGCCTAGAGAAGGGGGCACCGGTTGTACTTTCACCTGAACGACTTATGTCGGAGTAGCTATATCGAGGGGGATTACGGGAGTGTGTGTACAAGTGGGAGTCACACTCCGCTTTGTACTATACTTGCTGAACACGCTTAATGAATCTATGCCAGTGAGGGGGGACCTTGGAACTTAGTGGTTGCCAGGCACGCATGTGGTGCCAGTGCGGGGGGACCTTGGAACCCTATATGTTGTTGGGCACGCAAGTGGTTATTTGGGGGTGGCGATGATAGTGATATATAATGATAGACCCCAATAAGAAGGATGTATAAGTTGATGTTTAGTGATGAATAAATGATACATGTGATGTTAACGAAGTTAAAGATGAATATGATGTTTTATGGTGTACTTATTAATGCTTGTGATGATACTTGACCATGCGGGGATTTATGATGCTATCAGGGTGAGTCAAGTTACGGGTTGAGATTTATTACTCTAATCCTAAACATGTTTTATAAGTGGTTTAATGTGATGATTTTGTGGTGATAACTAAGTTAACTCACGAAGCGTAAGCTAACACTTGTTTCTTTGAAATGTGTCCTGTGCTCGTACAGGTTGCTTAGGTGTGTGACCTTGTGAAATGGGTGCCAATGAGTAATTTAATTATATTTATGATGTTTAATGAAACTAACTTATGGTTGTGTAATGAATTTGGTTTCAAATAATGATGTGATGTTGACGTAACGGTGGTTTTTGAACTAATGTATGGTTAAAACGATATATTGTTTTAATAAATATGATGTTTTAAAGTCTTCCGTTGCGATGAATCTGATTGAGTAGAAAATTTTTTGTAAATCTTAATTTTTGAAAACTACGACTGTTACAAAGACACCCTAAACTAATACACGCTGAAGCATACAGCAGAACACAATTTCGTGTATGCCCACTGACCTCTAACTCCATGTCTGCGTATAGAACCCTATGAAAAGGAAGAAGGAAGAACACGGTTGCAAACCTAACCGCAACAAACGACGATCGCACCAAGAATTTATTGCAAATCTGTATTTCAATTAATATGAATCGATTTTCTTTGAAGCAATTCTGTATTTCAATGGTTATACAAACCTGGATTGTTATGAACAAGACAAATTGTTTGCTAAATTGCAGAACATATTTGATTATAAAGAACCCTAAAAACATATTCAATTATGAAGCAAGAGGAAGGAAAGGATCTGAAAAACCAAACCCTAATACAACGAATCTAATCAGATTCGAACTGTTGACATGAAGAACTAAGAAGATCTGAACATTTCAATTTAGGGTTTGTTCCTTCGAATGGATTCCGCAACAAATCAAACCAAAAATGGAAAACACCGACAACTGTTGACGCAACAAATCGATTTAGGGTTCGTATATTCGAACGATTCCTGCAATATCTATAAGGCTCGTACTTAACTTTATAATGGTTTCTGCAAGATTTGCTCAATTTGAAACCTTAATTTCAGAATCAAAACTGATTTAGTGTTCAAATCGATCTCGTCTTCGTGTTTTTGGTTGCGATTTTGTGATTGTGAACACTGAATTTCTGAAATCAATCGTGGTTTTCTAGGAGATGGAGGTTAACCTTATGTTTAAGAGAAGCTGATGAATCAATCTTCATCTTCATATCTTCAAATCCCCATACGTGGAATCCTAGTAATAATTAAATAAATAATTTTAAAAAAAGGTTAATTACATGTTATATCACTAACTTGCATACAATGTTACAAAACAAGGAGTTCGTTATATTATTTGAGATGAATTGAAATTTATTTTATACAATGACATATTAGTCAAAGTACATTGTATGCATCTTAGCGCGCTTTACCCATTTTTTAATTACATATTCTAATAATTTGTTTTAATACCAAATGTTTTTATAATCCGAATCAAAGTCTTATATATGTGTATAAGGCAAGAAAATGAAATCGACAAACTATGTTACAACTCAAATAAGATTTTATACGATTATAATGCTTCAAGAGTTTGTAGTCTTTGAATTAGGGGTGTTTATCGAAACGTGAAAACCAACTAAACCAAGACAAGTTGGCTGGTTTACCGGGCTGGACAAATCACCACGGGCCGGGTGGTTTGAAAATTTGTGAAACTGTTAATACGAGGTTCGACTAACGGTTTGAGAGGTTGGACGGACCGGCCGTGTAAATCACACAGACCGAGTGAATAAAATGAAGCATTTGGTTTTGTTACTGGTTTGGTTTTAAAAATGCCTGTCAGGTAGAGGTGCACAAGACCGGTTTTTTAACCGAACCGGATCGGATAAAAACCGGTCCGGTTTTTTTCGGTTTTTTTGTGATCGGATTTTTTTCAAACCGGATCGGATCATAACCGGTTTTTTGAGGATAAAGTGATAACCGGTGTAACCGGATTCGGATCGGATCGTAACCGGTTTTTTTAATATCCGGTTTTTTTTTATCCGATTTTTTTTAAAAAAAATTCCAGATTTTTATAAATTAAAATACTTAAAACATTACAAAGTTACTTAAAATTCTTAAACATTACAAGGTTCAAATTAAAATACTAAAAATACTTCAAGTACAAATAGTTAAAGTTCAAATACTTAAAATACAAATAGTTAATCTTCGTCGTTTTCGTCTAGCTTCGTCTTCGTCGTCGTTGTCGTCGTCTTCGTTTGTTGGTGATATTCCAAGTTAATACAAATCACCCATCTAATTCGGGTTCGCCTTCGTCGTCGTCGTCTTCGTTTGGAGGTGATATTCCAAGTTCGACTTCTTCATTACGTATAGTTTTTTTCAACCTCGAAGACCGGTTTTTTTTCCGGTTTTTATCCGGTTTTTTAACCGGTTTTTTTTAAACCGGTTTTTAATCCGGTAAAAAATCCGGTTCAACCAAAATATCCATATCCGGTTATCCTATCCGGTTTCAAAATATCCGGACCGGATTTAAAAAAAACCGGTTTTCCAATAACCGATTTCGGATAGTTTTTGCGCGAAATCGGATATTCGGATTTTCCGTGCACCTCTAGATGTGGGGGTGGGATTTTTGGAAGGAAGCAAGAATGGGGCCACATTGGTTGTCCATGACTTTGACATGGTAACACATTTTAGGTCCAGTCAAAATTAAATTGGTTGAAATTGAGATTTAAAATATTAAGCAATAAATTAAACTAATTAAATTAAAGAACAATTTATTAATTTAGTTTTTTAATTAAAGATTAATAGAGACTTTTGGTTTGATTCTTATAAAACAAAAAAATAGAGACTTTTGGTTTGGGCAAATCATAAATCAAACCTACTTGATGGATCTACAATCCAATGTCTTCATTTAATAATTTTTTTCATTAACATAAAAAAAACGACATCGTATCATTTCTTTACTTTTATGTTAATAAATAATTAAAGTAATAAATAAATAATAAAGTTTATATAGCTTTCCATGTTTATAGTAATACTAAACATTCCCGTTTTGTTTATTAAGTAATTCACTATTTTATAAGTCTAGAAAGGCTTGAAATTATATTTTCTTTTGTTCTAAGCCCATTTAATAAATAAAATAATGTTTCTTGGGCTTAGGCCCAAAGTAGGACCAATAAATCAATGACCAAAGTTTTTGCATTGTAAAAGTCAACTTTTGGTCACTCTGTGTTACATAATGGTTTGGTTTAAAGCTCAAATTAATGGATATTTTTTTAATGTCACATTGTCCAATAACTAACTCTTTGTAATAATAATATCTATACATAAAGTTAAAAAATGGCTTTTCACATGTTGCTACTTTTTATGTCAAAGTTATTTTCAAGAAACAATCTCTTTGGTTGCAAGGAAATGTATAATTGACTACATCTTATCTCTCGTGTCAGAACAACGAGATTGGATATTGTTTATGTGTTATTATGATTTGTGTAGCATTCATCATATATCACTTGACCAATTTTTGAATAAAAATTTGAGATATTTTAATATCTTTTTACTAAAAATTTTTATTCAATCCTCCTATTATCGGGATCCTGTAAAAAGAATTAGTAATTTTACATGTTATAACTTAATAACTAGGAAGATGAAGTACGAAGATATACAACGAGAAAATAAAATTTTTATTATACTTAAAGTAGAGTTTTGGGAATAAGCGTAACATATAATTGATGGGAAAAGAAAGTAATTATCTAACTTGAGATACACGTATGGTTGAACCCCACCTTGAAATTTAGCACAAAGATGGTTGAATGAATCAACCAATTATTTTCTTTTTTTTTTATTTTCTTAATAAATTAAAATTGAAAAACCTCTCTATTCTAAATATATTTTTGACTTTTGATTTTTTAAAGTTTTTCTTTTTCAAATTTGACATTAAATTTTTTTATTTGTGTTATATAATACTTTATGGAAAATATATGAAGGATTATGTTTTAAACGTATTTTCATTGATATAATTTTTATCAACTATTATATAACAAAATAAAAGTATTTAAGGTTAGAGTTAAAATAGAAAAACTTTAAAAAAATTAAAAGTAGAAAATATTATTGAAACGTACATAGTATTTTATTCTATTGACCCTGCTTTTTCAGGGTAAGAAGGGGTAGAGAAAATGCCTCGAGCCAATGTTCGAGTACCAGGCGCTACGGCGCTGAAGTAATATGTATACTATAATTCTAAAAGACATGCTACAAGTTAGACTAAGGATTTGTTTAGATTTATTAGTACTTTCAATTATTATCTTTGTCATTGGCATTTCTTTTTATACAATTTTGAATATATTGTTAGCTAATTATAATAATAATATAAATATATAATAATGTCTAAATCGTTGTTGCCAAGTGCCAACTAGCTTGTCACCACTAAAACTAAGGCCGACAATCTGAGATACGAACTTAAAACCCGGCCTAAACCAAACACCAATTCAATAGGTTGATATGAACCAAACACGAAACTGAAATATATAAAAAATGGGTTGACACAATTATCTCTCAAACCACTCTTCTTCCTTAAATTCAAGGAGAAACAATTATATTATATATTCTATCAATCGGAGAAGTTTTTGATGCAATATCTCGTGAGAATTTAAGGGGCAACTTTGTAATTTTACTTAAAACACGAGAAAATGATTAAACCATCATATCTTAAATATCATGAGATATTGAGTGGGACACCAACGTCTAGAGCATTAATTCCCCCTCTTCCAACTTTTTTTTTTTGTTCTCCCATTTCTTTGATTATGTAATAATGTTTAAATTAATGACTTTATTTTATATTTATGTGAAACTTCTCATTGTGCGACAGATTCCTAAGACTGTGTAGGTTGGAATGTAACAAAGAGGTGACGTTGAAAGACAAACATAGAATTCAAGTAGAGAGAGAATGGATATTGGTGTGGAGAAGAAAACCACGAGGAAGATAAGTGGGGGAGTTAGAGGAACTACAAATACTATTGAGGAACATTAATCTGGTCGAGTGGCAACCGGATAAAGGGAGGGAGGTGCTGGTTAGTAGAGGATGTCGTATACACAAGGAAAGTAAGGCAATTGGTCGACAAGAACCAATCTCAGTGGTCAGTAGAGGGGCGAGAAACAGGATGGTGCATCATACTCTCAAATAATTTTTTAATCTTTCTGGCGTAAGGTTTTTTCAACGTATAGTCCTTGCACATGCTCCTTACAAGTACTTGGACCATAAGAACCTTGTACATCTATTTTCTTTGCAAATGGTATTGATTTGCTTTTTTTTTAATACTTCAAATTTAAGACTTTAAATCAAATTTTCAAATGTTATATAATATAGTAAATATAAAGAATTTTATATTAAGTTAAGATATGTCAGTTAAATAGAATAATATATTAACTCTAGGAGGTTTGAAATAAAACTAGATTCATAAAATGATATCTAAGTTGGCCCCCCTATGAATGGATGAATAAACTTAAAAGATGTTTATGAGTTTCATAACATGGTAAAATCATTTCTGCTCGTTTTAGACTAAGGTGTTGTTTGTTTTCGACGGTATAAATGTCTTATGTCTTATTACATGTCTTCAGGAGAAAATATGGTTTAGAAGGTTTTAAGTCTGAAAAGGTTTGCGAAAAAAATGTAGATTTTAGCTTCTCAGGATAAGCAAAATAAGACAAAATATGGATTTATGTCTGCAAAAACACAAACAAGCTTACCGGAAACGTCTGCGGGCCCGCAGAGGTTTCTTTGAAAAAACAAACAAGCTTATTAGAAACGTCTGCACGCCCGCAAACCGTTTCAAGTAAGGCCTTATTTTAAAAAACAAACAAAGCTTAAGCCTAATGCACTTGCAATTCATGGTTAGGTAATGAATAAATTAAAGGGTCAAATGTAGACCATCCAATCAAATCAAATAAACGGTCAGGATTAAGTCTCTCATTCTCATCTAAATATATATTCTCATTTGAACCTGTAATAATCTCAAACTAAATTTGTTCATTTAGGAAGTTTTACTTGACACCACACCCTTGAACATAATAAAAATAGTTCAAACAAAATCTAAACCGAAAGTCTTAACAAGTCTTTAGGTGATGAAGGGTCACCTAATATTTATCATGTCTAGGGTGTTCATATAATATAAGAAAACACTCATACCGAATGCATCTAGCTTTATTAATTTTGGTAATTCGATTTTTAGTCGGGGTATTTCTATACTACTATGTAAGTCATTTTTAATACTAAATTTTAAATTAAGCAATATAACATCTCATACTTGTATTACAATATTTTAAACTCTAAATTAATCAAAATAAAGCGTAGTGGTCGGTTACAACATAGAATTCAATTACAATGTAAGATAACAATAAATTTTGAACTATATAACTCATTCGGTTAAAAAATGAGGAACAAGCATTCATTGTTTGTGCAACCTTTTTTTCATAACAAAACAAAAGTCAATTAAATGATATGTTATACATCACATCATAGCACACGCAAAATACTAGTGCTATAATATGCAAAATACAAATAAAGAGATCAAGGATAATATAATTATTGACGTAATAAAATCATGATACGATAACTGAATCCATCAAAATTATAACCTAAAATAAAAATCCATAATTTTTACAATACCAAATTAATAATCTATCTACTCTTAATAATAAATGGAAATGAAGGAGTAATACCTGAATGAACCTGATACTTGACTACAGGTCCTTTTTCAAGTTATCCTCATATCCTTAGGTTTTATATATATGATAAAAGAAGAAACTCACACAGCGGGGTCCATAGCTCAGTGGTAGAGCATTTGACTGCAGATCAAGAGGTCACCGGTTCGAACCCGGTTGGGCCCTTTTTTAGTGCTCTATCAAAATCTTGCTACGGCCTACATGCACATGCTTCTCTTTTTTTAATTCACGTTCTACACCTTCTTCCCTACATGCTACAGCTTAGCTGCTTTACCTGAATGATTAGACGAATTACAAACCAGTCCCTCAACAAATTTTCCTTTTTCATTTTAAACAATTAGTTTCAGCATGATCTTACTAGGGATGTTTTCATTTTGATCTTGTCTTCATAAGGAAAAATTGTTAAAGGGTACAATTTCTCAACAGAAAATGTCAAATTTGTCATAAAAAGGGTACACTTCCAAATTTTAAAGTTTTGAGGTAAATTTATCATAACTAATCTACATTTGGGTGCATATATTTGACAAAATTTGGTATGTTTCACTTTTATATTTGTTTAAAGAATGGAATAAAAGGTTTAGTTGGAAAATTATGGTAAACAAAAATAATTTATTATGAATTTGTAAAGATATAAATGTCATAATCGTCACTGTTTTCTTTAGCAAAGTGAAAAAAAAAAGAAAAAAAAAGAAGAGGGATAGTTGCGCAAAGTAGAAAAATGTTTGAACTTTGAACACAGACTTTATATCATAGATATCATAAAGCTGAGCTGGATGCATAGTATTGTCAATTCTGTAAGCATCAAACAGATGTCTGAAAGGTGACATAATGAAATATTTTTTTGACAGGTAAAATAAATTCTTATACAGCAGAAATCAGCAACTGTAGACAAAATCCCAATAGAAATAGGCCAATCTAGGCATAAGTTAGCGCAAAAATTCAAACAATCGAAGTTCCTACGTCCTACAAGATTCAAACACCAAAAAACTGAAGGCCAAAACTAAGTTATTCTTGCTCATTTCTGGTTTGTGTTTTCCCAACAGCTTGAAGAACGTTCAAATACAGGTTCACCTGCATAAAAATAAGGAATTGACCAGAATTATCAGTTTGTAGAACTTGTGTTCAGGCCACAATCATGTCATATGTGCATATGCAGCAACAATGACCAAAACCGTGTGTGTATGTGTGTGTCCTGCATGCCACCGGTTTTAAACCTTTTATGTTAAAAAACTAGAGATGCCAAAATGGGCAGGATGGTAATGGATCAAAATGGATTTAGGTCAATATAGGTAAGTTATTGGAAAGGTCAAACGAGTTGAGTTGGGTCGGGTCCGCCCAGAACACCATGAAAGTTTCTATAAATGTTTGAGATATTTTCATGTGTTTGATTAATTTTCAATGTGTAAACTCTCTTTTTGACGAAAACAGAAAGTATACAATGAAACATGTGGTATTTGATAAGTATTTACCTCCTAAGGAGCAACAAAAACCTTAGACTGCCAAGAAAACTCCTCAGACTGCAACAATTCCTTCCTTACTTTCTTGATATAAAGCTCTAAAACAAACTTATGTTCATCTACAATATCACATGATGTTGCATCTTGGGCTAATTTTACTGCAGCAATCTGAGATAACTGAAAGTTTTCTCCAACTCGCTGCAATTTTCTTGCAATATCTTCCTTCCCAATCATCACAAGACAAGCTATCAAAGATTTGAGCTCACGTGCTGCTCCAGTTGTAAGGGACATCCCCTTCAGATGCTCAACTAATGCCATTTCTTCATCGGGGCTAAAAAAAAGTAAGCATTAGAAATAGAAAATAGAATAGGACTGCCAACTGGAAAAAGGAACACTACAAATATTGGTAATGGGTCCAATATAAGATACCTACTAAAAGGGGAGGGTTGGGTAACAGGTCAAAACAAATAATTTTATGCAGGTCCGGTCAGGTTGGATTCACATTCACCTAATACAAATATTGGTCGTCCAATTTAAGATACCTTCTAAAACTAATTAGCGCGTCTAATATGAATATATAACTTATATTATTTTAAGGGCAAATGTCAAAATTACTTCTGTTAATGGTCCATTTAGGTAATTACACTTTTTGTCCCGCTTTGGTAATTTTACTTCAATTTGATCATGTTAATTTATGTTTTTACTATTTTTATTTCTTATTATTGATATTTTATTTCATTTTATTTGTTATTAATTTACTTTATATTATTATTATTTTTTGGTCTCTTTTTTGCTGCTGGAGATCTTTCGGGAAGCAATATCTCTACCTAGCAATAGAGGTATGAGTGTCTACATCTTACCTTCCCCATACCCCGCTGATGCGGGATTGGGTAGTGTTGTTGTTTGGTAATTGTACTTTGTGTTGGGATGCTAATTTGGTAATTAAACACAAAATGGACAGTAATTTAAGTTACACAACTAGCACATCAGCACAAAGTATAAATACCAAAAGGGGACAAAAGGAAATATATTTACCAAAAAGGATCACTGAGGTACCTTGCTATTTTAAAACATTTTCCCTTATTCAATAATAACCTGGTTATTTAAATAAGGTGATTTAAAGAGCTTTATGCATTGAAAATAAACTTTGGCTGAGTGGGCGACTATTGCCCCCTTTGACACGCTAATTTTAAGAGGTTTCAGCTGATTATTTCTACCATTACAGGGGAATTTATCCATTCACAAGTAACAGTGTTGAACTTACCGCCTTTGAAAAAATATACTATGTTAAGCTTAAATTAAGTACCTGCCAGCACGGATTTTTCCTTTTTTCTTTTGGCGTCTTATTCCTCTTTTGCTAGTGCCACTTGAACTCATGGAAGCAGCAGAACCTTTTCTTGTCCTGGTCATGAATTAAAACATTTAGAATAATAAAAAAACAGTTGGTATCATGCAAAGAATAATAGAATGACATAATTCACATACAATTGGTAATTCAGCACATTAAATTTGAGTAAAAAGCATATAGTTCATACCCTGTGGTGTAAGCACTCATTCCGCTAAAACTGCTGCTAGCTTCTGAAACAGTATCATCATCCAGTTCATTTATCGATCTCTCATCCGCCTGAAGCTTAGCAGCAAGCAACAACCGCCGCTGCCGGACCGCCAAGTACCGTGCCAAATACTTACCAATTTTTTCCAACCCTTCTTCATATTCCGCTATCAAAACGATTGCACATTCAACCGCCCCAATTTTTACATCTGAAATCAAGTCCTCCTTCCGATGCATTAAAGCAATCCTCAATGCCTCCTCCCATTCCCGTGCACTAATTAAAAGATCTATTCCGTTTTTAACATCTCCACAATAATCAAACGCGATTTTGGCAGCTTCACTTGGTTTCCCAATCGTTTGAAGTTCTTCACAAAGCTCGTGTGCTATCTGCATAATCTCTTCTCTACCTAGTTTGATGAGACCAGCAACAGTAAGCACCCCACTCCAGTTATTACAAGATCGATAAGCTTTTAAAGCTTTTTCTAAGCTCGAGCAACACAGATATGTTGTAGCAGCATCTTCAAAGCATTTGATATTAGTTAAATGATCTCCCCAAGCTTCAAGGACTAGCCTTTTTTTAGTGGGATCTGTTAGCAATTGGAGTCCTACAGAAAAAAGTTGAGGATTATTCTTTATAAGATTCATACAGTCTTCAAAATAAGCATCTCCTGCAGCAACAATGTGTTGAAGTGCCTTCTCGAATCTACTCAATTTGAGGTCAATTCTATACCTGTTACACCCACATATTTCAACAATAAGTATGTAATAATATAAGTCATAATACGAATCACATTAAAAAGTTAACCAACTTTGACCAAAAATCTATTTCACTTGAAACATTTTTCTTACCACAGGAAAAACCATCAACGTTACAAGATTGTGTATTTAAAATACTTCCCAAGTTAACCGGTTTCTTCTTGCAAGATGTCAACACCATGTAACGAAAAGTCAACATGGTCAAAGTTAACGACATGTTAACTGAAAGTCTGAAACATCATCACTCTGACGGGTGAATATGCCAGATTACTATAAATCGAAATTCTTGAAAGCTGGTTAACCAAAATCAAAGTTGATGAACATTCACGGTTTTAACTGAGTTTAAAAAAGTTGGTCACTTTTCTTATGAAATTATATATACAACAACAATGTTACGATAATATAGGAACTATATTGTACTTAATTAGATGGCTATATATATAGAAATTATGAGGTAGGCTTAATGTGCTTAAATTTTAGTATGGTTTAGGGTTAACTTAAGCCAAGTGTAGGTAGAGAGAATCTAACTCCTGACAAAAGGGTCAAATTGGAGAACGAATGCCTCTCGAACAAAAGCAAATGCTCTATTTCATTTATTATTTTTTATTATCATAGATAAAATATCAGTTGGGTCCTTGGTTTAAAAAAGCGCGCTTAAGCACTGCTTAAAGTGCTAAGCGCTGAAGCAATGAGGGTTAGCGCTTAAGCTATACCTAAGCGCTACGATTACGAAAAGCGAGAAAAAGCGCTCGCTTTGCTTCACTTTAGGTGAAGCGCTAAGCGGGGCTTAATAGCGATTAAGGTAGTCTTGATTAGTTTCGGCCTTTAACAGGCTTTAAGTTATAAGCGGTTAGTTTCTATACTACGGGCTTAGGTAAGGAAACAAAGAGTCATCATCCAATGTGTTGAGCCGTTGACACATTGGTGTTTAAGTATTTAAGGTAGTATACGACATTATGACTATGTATAGACATTAGCTAATTTATAAGTACTATGTTTTATTTTTTTGTGAATTTTGGGAGCTTCGTGTGCTTAAAGCGAGCGCTTTCTCTTAGCACTTAGCACTTAGCACATCGGCTTCTAGGACCGTTAGCGCTTTTGGGCGCTTTACGCCTTTTAAAACCAAGGTTGGGTCCTATCAATACCTCATTATGAGACTTGGCAAGGCTTCAAGTTCTTGAAGAAATGGTAGGAACTCCTTTGGGTCCTGTTGTGAGTTCAATGCAACAATAGCTGCAAGATTTAAGTCATAAAGACCCAAAGCGGCTTCAAAAACCGCCTCACTTTCCGAGAGCCATAATAAATGTTTCAAAGATTCCTCAGCAGATGGGAAATTCTTTCTCTTTGGGTCGTTGCAATCTGATAATTCCATCTCACGAATAACTTTTACCCGCTCCAATGCTTCTTCGAGAGACGGTGGCTCACTACGAGCCAAAGTGGTTAAAATACAAAGCTCTCTAGCCGGGCTTTCTGCAATTTGCTCCTCGAGAGCTTTTCTCACAGCCAAAAGGACAGAATTGACCTTACTTTGACCACCAAGAACCAAAGAATCTTGTGATTCTTTACCATTTTCTGCATTTGTGTATGATATATAACTTTTATACAAAGTCTCCAAGACATTTTCATTCTTCAAAGAACAAACGAATTCAGTAATGTAGCTTAAATTATCTGCCTGTTTTACAAACTCTGTAGCCAATTGTAAAAAATCTTGCCAGCCCCCATGATCGACAATAACATTAAAATCGATCCTGTGTCGCCTTACCATGAGTAGTGCATCTTTAAAACGCCTTTGGACCAACGCATTTACAATTGATTCCAATACTAACTTTCTTGGATAAATGCTTTCTAAGTTTCCACGGGTCGTCTGTATTATAACAGCAGACTCATCTCCATGCACAACCCCTAAGATTTTGGAACCTTTTTCCCAAATTTGTATGAACTTTTTTCCTTCTTCAGCATTTTTTCTGGTTATTACAGCCGGGACAAAATTGCCGTACTTAGCATCCATTTGATTAAGCACAATATCACGAATTTCAACAACAAAGAGAACATCTTGTTTAGTTGCAAGAATTAAATGTGTCATCGCTTGATTGGTGGAATTTGAGTATAACGAGAAGCTGCTACAGTTGTTACACAAAACATTCTGATTCACATGCAGCCTATTATTGTTATCAAGCCCAAATATCAAAAAAGGGTTCGATAACCCATAATCTTCAACAGCAGCCACGTTCATTAATGGACAAGATGACGAAAACCGCAAACTGTTGTGCTCCCTAAGAGAAGAATCTTTATACTCGTAAACATTTCCACCATGCAACTGAACAAACGCTGAACATTCTTTCACAGGGTTAGAAGCGATCCCTATCACCATCCTCTCGAGTAAGAGTTTATTGGAGACTTTAGAATCCCATCCCGAGCATGCCACTGAACTGGGAATATGATCCTCGCGGCACACGACTGTAATTTCCCGGAGGTAGTATTTAGAAAGCTCGTCTTTGCCATACGGGGTTTCTAAACTAACACCAAGAAGCACGTGTGAGTCCAACCATGTGAGATGAAGAAAAGATGCAAGATCCTCATAAACACACAACTCAGCATGAAATATTTCACCTTCTAGCTCTTGCAAGGTGTCAAGACTAGGAAGTGCTACAACAGACAAACTGCCATCTGTCAAAGATGCTGCCAAGCTGTTCTTAGAATTCTTGGACCAGAAAGCAATTTCTCTAACAGCACAAGGAAACTGAAGCTCAAAGAGATACATAGGAGGCGGGATTAGGGATGAGGAAAGTGGTGTTACTAGAATCTTTGAGCCATCAACAACTAATGCTACTGAATTATCAGTAACTGCTGTAATCCAGATAAAATTGTACACTCTGATTAAGCCTTCAAGAGTCCAGGTTATTAGCTGCAGACGCTTTACTGGGTCCCACATAAATCTCACTCCATCCTGCTTTAGGTATCTAATTTCTTGTTTTAAATACCAATGGTTGTTGCTGAACAGCCATATCTTGATGGAGTCATAAGTTTTCGTTCTAACAATGGCTCCAAGTAGACCTGAGTCACAGTTCCACTTTATATTCTCAATCGTTGCATCAACTCCCTCATTAGCAGTAAATGAGCTCCTTTCTAGACCATTTCTCTCAAAGAAAACTATTTTGTGATCATAAACAGTAGCGATTTTTGCTCCAGATGGCATCCACTCCACCATTTCTCCTGTAAAAGCCTTGGGTTCTGAAACAGAATGCAAATTACCTGTGTCTCGTTCCCAAACTTTAAGTTTTTTGTGCAAAGAATTCTGCATCGAGCTTACTGTAGCAAAGAATTTCCCGTCACCCCGCCACGTGGCTGGACTACCAGGTGAACATTCCAAGGGAAGATATTGATCACCTGAGACTAGCTTTAGTTGTATCAAGAATATAATTAAAAACAAGCAAAAGGTACAAACTTGGCTAATTAAACATTAATAACATGTGGGTTCAAAAAAATTATCCTGATGTGTGATTTTAAGCCATTTTAACACTTAATCATCCACAAATCTTCTTTTCCTTTTTACATAATTTTTACTCAATACTCATAATCATTGTTTCTAGCTAATCAATTGGGTTTTTATTTAAATGAAGCTTCACATGTAACAGCTACCCTTTTTTCCATTAAATCTATCCAAACATATCTTCTTACACTTTTTGCCAAAAAGAATGTCAACTGTAACCAATAAAATATTATGTTCAAGCAAGTTTTGTTAAGGAAAATTAGTTTTAGAAAATAAGGCTAGAAATGCTTACATACTTCAGCAACTTCACTAGGATCTTCAAGTGCTGTTTCATACAACAAGTCCCAATCATGAGTCATTACCAACATTTGGCCTATACCAGTAATAATACAAAGCAAATCTCCATCTGGACTTGGTGAGATTGACCTAACACCACCTTCCACTCTGCCAACAACCTCCATTGCATTACCATCAACGATATACATTAACAAAACACCACTTGAAGTTCCAATAATGAGTGCTTCTTTCTCCATTAGATACTCCAAGGAATTAATAGAGTCACCGGCATCTAGTTCAACAGCCTCAACCAGTGGAGTCGACAATGGCTTTCCCCATGATTCTTCAATCTGCAAATTTCATCGATATTTAGAGTTGGTAAAGAGGAATAACGGTTCTCTTTTGATTATAATTTATCATAACCAAATATTCTTCTTCAGTTTCTTCTATAGATTAACCTAAAGATACCTTTCTATGTGTATATATGCTACACCCTTCTAGCTTTAATCTCTAAACCATTATATCTATCACACCTCCAAAAGCCATTCTCATGTACTCAGCATGTCAAGCTTTCTTTCATTCTATTTAAAAAGCTAAGTCTTGATACCTCCTTTCAACTGTACAGACCGTCACCATTCTTAGGGGATTTCAGTTAATTCCGACCATAATATTACTACCTGGCTAACTTTAACGTTTCATCTTAGAATGGAAACAAAACATTTTAATCTTGCTGAACTTCGGGACTGAATTAGTGGTGGTAAAAAAGCTATCTTGCCAACAACTGTTATCATGTATCAGTACTAATCATGTTTTCGTTTTACCCAATACATTCAAAGGAGTTGCAATAAGGATTTAAAAACTTATGGCTTACTTGTGATGACGAAAATTGAGTTGTGTAGATGAAGTTAGCAGAAGAAGCGAAGAAGAACCGGTTCTGTTCGATATCGAAAGCTGTGCAACGGATCACTTCGTTTTCTGACTGTAACTGGATGTTGGATGAAAGCTCCCATGACAGCTTCAGATTCTTCATCTTCTTCCCAAAATCTAAGCAATTTTTAGCAGGTATGATCAACAGCTAAATACAGTTTGAATTTGGTGAGCAGAGAGATGATGGTGATGGTAAGGGTAAGGGTTGCAGTTGTAAGCAACGGCGGCGAATGGGGCTGAGAACGACGGTGGTGGCAGCGGTTGTCTACGACGGCGAAGGCGGAGGCTATGCCGGCGGCAGCAGCTGCACAGCGTGAGAGTTACAGAGGGGCGGAGAAAGGGTACGGCGTAAAAAAGAAAAGGGTCGGAGTCGGTGTGGGCCTTTGCTAAAAAACAGTTACGTCTATTGGGCCTTTCCTAAAAAACAGTTGGGCCAACCAAGATACTGTGTTAATAACTAATTAATTAATTAATTATAATAAATAATGGAATGGTTTCTAATGGGTACGTTTAAATCGAATCTCAATCAAAAGGCTATTTCAAATTCTAAAACAAGCCTCGGTTTTATTGGTTCGGCTTTTTGGTTCAGGGTTAGTTTTTCAGTTTCTACGCTCATTGTTATTAAAGGGTTTAGGTGCCGCGGAGTAGCACGAGGGTTAGGGGTTACGACTTACCGTTTCTCAAACAAAAGAACCATTTTTTTCCTTTTGCTAAAATATGTAATAGCACTATTGATGGGAAAAAAACCTTGTATCCGATGAGGAATTCAATCTCCGACTTCGATTTGAACGGGGAATCCCCAAGTTGACCGGGGATGAGGACGGGGATTTCCCGAACTTAGAAACGGGGATGGGGAAACCCCTCAGTTCCCCGAACCTGTACCCGACCACGAATCCACATACACATATATATAATTTTGTAAAGTCAAATTTCTCATATAAATATGCGTTTGTATCCGATTTAACTTTCTTACATTAATATGCATATCAATAAGATTGTTTTTGGTTGAACATACATGATCGTCTCATACGAATTATTAAATAAAGAGAACGAAAAAAAATAATACGATGAAATGACTAATATATTTTTTGTAGAATCATCTATGAAAAATTATTAGCATCTTTTATTGACATATATGTTAGAGAAAACATTTATTTAATTGATAATGTTATGTGTATTATAGAACAGTTTAGTAAATATATTATGTCTTTTATCAAGAACACTAGACTAAATGTCCGTGTGATACACGGATTGGTTTAAATAATAATAATATTAAATATTAATAAAAATGTATTAAATAATAATAAAACGCGAACTAAATGAGAATTTAAAAAATGACGACGTACGACATCAACACTCTAACCAGCGTGGAAACATCGATGCGAGTGGGAGGGCAAATTTGACAGCAGAAACGTGGTATCATGATATGAAGAGACGTGATTGTATTTCTTATATAAGTTATCCATCAATTATAATTGTTACGATTAATGGTAATAAAGTTAAAACATTATTGGTTATAATTAAAAAGAAATTTAAAATGATTATAAAATATTTTAGAATGATAAAACTAAGAATTTGGTTAAATATG
>JAUEJL010123808.1:0-11690 GCA_032274825.1 Drosophyllum lusitanicum | reverse complement strand
GTGACTGTCGCATGGCACACTCAAGTGTCCATGTGACTGTCGCATGGTGCATCTTCTTCCCTGTAAGTTCATCATTTGAAAAACCCAGACTCCATAGCCAAAATCAAGCTTTCTTAAAACTCAACCAATTCAACTCTTACTTGTTGCAAAACATTTCTCCACTTATTTAAAACTTTCCTTCCAACTTAGAACAATATTTTATCAACTAACAAGGTGTTCTTGGTGAGATACTTCTCCTGGGTTTTTCTTAAACCCTTAAAACCCAAAACCCAGATTCTAAACATTCAACCATCACCTTAACATAGCAAGAAATGATGTCTACATGATCCTAAAGGATAGAGAAACATTACCTGATGGTTTTCCTTGCCAAAATCTCAAGTTTCCAACAATGGATGCAACCTCCTTCTTCCTCACGTATCTTCTAGATGGCACACAACACACACACAACCTTGAATGAATGTAACAGTGACTTGAGGGTTTGTGTGGGAGGCTGTGCCCTAAACTTTTATTTATACTCACTTGTCATCCTCTTGTGGGCCTAAGCCCATCTCTACATTTCAAGTCCAAGTTTATTACTTATAGCATCTCATTGGATCTATATATATATATATATATATATAAGCCCAATCTACCTAATAAATTCCCATCCACAATAAATATACACATATATGTATAAGACATAAGTCCCATTCTTAAAATTTCCAACCACATTGTACATAAAAAAAATCACCATTAATATTCATCAAAATATTCTTGTACATTTTTAAATTGCGGGTATTACAGTCATAATCATAATTTCATAACATAAACATGCTCTTCAATCAATCTTATGACATATATTAAGCATACACATATATCAAGTAATTCTCTTGTAAGTAATATACAAACACATTACCGTTTCATACGAATCGTTATTTTCAAAATTTATCATTTTTGTCTAGTACTCGGTTTTGTTGAACTCACCTTAATCCAGACAAACGATCAACTCAATCTTGATTTGACGAGCTTCACTCCTGGATCGTCAAAAACCCGATCTCAAATAACCAACCTATAAAGGACACTAGGTTAAATACATTATCTAAGGATCCGAAATAAGTCTAAACTTGCTTAATCTACCTAATCATGCACATGATAACTTCTGTCTGACGATAGTTGCGTTGTGAATGTTACTGCTCCATAAAACATTTTAAAGACATGCACTCGGCACTTATACTATTCAACTGAAATATAAACATAGGGATAGCAATAGTTACCTCTTAGGATCACCAATACGAATCCAAAGTCGAATCTTAGCCCGTAATGGTATCACCATTCTTCTCAAACCTTGAATACACGCACTTATCGAGACCCGACACTACCACACGCTCTCTAGTCTTAGAATCCCTCTAAATTTTGGCAGAGTAACAACTCAAAGGAAAAAACTTGTGAAAATGGCTGAAATTGCAACTCATATATATAGACCAGCATGCAAAAAACTCTAACACACGCAACCCCAACACGTGCCTTGCTACCCAGTCGCGTCGCGTCGCGATCCTTAAATTCCAGCATTTTTCATTTTTCTCAACTTTTAATTCTTTTCTTTAAATAATAATAATATTCCTTAATTATCATTGTTAATATATAAGCTCCATAAATATTATTTATTTCTCGTCTAAATAATATTACAATAATTTCCAAAAATTCGGTTTGTTACACAATTTGCCCAATTAATTATCTTCATATGAAATTTTTAGCTATTTATCTTTATTCTATAATGATAAATTATACTTAGGTCAAAATGCTCTAAAATGAAATTGAGACATATTATAAACAAATTTTAATATAAGATTAATATGTATAATAATAATAATAATAATTATTATTATTATTATTATTATTATTATTATTCAAAGTCAAACTTGTTTTCAAGTACATGATTTAAAAGAATAAATTTCAAGTTTATTTATTTTGTATATTCCACCAATTCTAAGTTACTATATATTGTACACTCCATCATTTATTTTGTGTACTTCGATTATAACCATTTCTAAGTTTCCTTTTATTATTATTGTAGTTTTTTTTTATTGTTGTAAGTGTTTGTATAATTTGCATAGGATTATGTACTACTTAATTTTAAGAGTTTAAGATTTTTAAGATAGAGAAAGCTAAATGCTTTATATACATTTTATTCATATACCTTTTGTTTATTTATATATTACTATATTAATTATTATTATTGTTATTATTGCTTTGTTAATATCGATCTTACTAATACTATACTAATTATTCTAAACTTTTTTTGTTTATGGTTATAGATTATTTATATCTTTAGGTACATATGGTAGTAAATGTTTTATAGATAATATTCTTATTATTATTTATGAATACTATTATAATTGTCGGATCTTACACCCCACCCCATGCCATAACCATGACCGCTTGACTAAATCCTTCATACGTACCCTCTATCATTCAATCCCAATTTTTCGTTTTCAAGCGTTGCTATTTGAGATCATATCTTCGGAGAGTAAAACTCGTCCAAATCAATCTTCATTCTATCCTCCCACCTTATAGATGGGAGTCCTAGCTCCTTATGCCATCAACTGACACATATTCTACTCTTCTAACTGTCGTGTTAGGTCATTCCTTTTAGCTTGTCCAATATATGAGCGACTCCTAGTTCATCTTCGAAAGCTCTCGTCTGAATTTTATTTAAGAGTGTCTTCCCACAGATCCATCTTAGCATCACTGTTTCCTCCAAATCCATCTTCTTCCTTTGTGCCTTCTTCAACGGCTAACACTCTAACACATATAACATAGCTAGTCGGATTACAATTGTCGACAACTTCATATTCTCCACAGTAAGGTGTCGGTTTCTTCTCCATTTCTAACCGTTGTTCTATCAGGTAATATGCATGGGTTTTTGTTTTAGTTGCATCGATTCTCCATAGTTGTTGAAAATATTGTTAATTGGTTAAAGACACAATTATAGTGCAATCGAGAACCAACTGTGTGACTTTTTGTTCGTAACTATTTCTTAACCATTTTCAATTGACTGTGTGACTTTTTGTTCGTAACTTTTTCTTATTAGAAAATATAGATAATGGTTTAGTATAGTTGGCCCAATGTATAGATGGGCTAGGGTTAATTAGGGTTTCATATATTAGGGTTTTTCTTGTACCCTTTATAATCTATAAATAGTTGTCGATGTAATACAAAATACCGAAGGGGTTTTCATGTTTATCTTTTCCTTGCTAATTTTGTATGTTTTACCACAAGAAGTAGTAGAAGCTAGTTACTAAACCGGGCAACCGGCCACTGTTAAAACGGTAAGTGTATATGAACATTTATCCTTTTAATAGTATCAAATATATATTGTCTATACACTTGAGATCAAAACAAGCCATTCCCCAGGGACCGGCCCGCATACAACGATTATCCTTCTTGCTCATAGTTGCTATGAATAGTTTTATTCGATTGTTCGATTCTAATTGTGTAATTGGTATGTTTTATTATTTTGCTACAAACATTCAGACATTTTAAGAAAATAAAGAGTGCAATATGAATAACTATTTAGATATCAAAATCACCTCTTAATTTTTAAAAGCGATATCAAGAAACTACATGGGCCAGGCAGACTACTAAACTAAATGGCTCTATATAAAATATATACATAAGAGTACAACTATACAAATCCGGCCACCATTTTTTTTTGAATGACAGGTTAAATGTTCAAATAGTTATATGTCATTTTAACCATCAATTTGAGCACTTTTAAAATTCAAGAGTTTCGTGTAGGAATGAGCATGGACCTAAAACCTGTGGGTTTGATCGGAACATGAATCAGTCCAAAACCTCAAAAATGTTGTATTCTTAATAGAGGCGAACAAATTTAGTCTCGAAGATAAGACCAGTTTGGTCCGAATGAGTCTTAGTAGGTCTTTCTTTGGTCCGGTTTCTATCTAAACCATTCTAGTCCGATGGTCTTTGCTAACTAGAGATTGATTTCAAGATCAAAATGAAGAAATTCAAATGATACAATCAAGATGGAGTTACACTAAAGGAAGATTATAGCCTCATGCAACTCCTGATCTCTAGGCATAGGATACTCATTCGAATCCTAAGCATTGACAGGCATCAAGTTTAAATTTGAAATCAACACAAACATATGGTCTTAGCATTTAGATCAGGTTCATCTATCTCAGTGAACTTTCTACAATCAGGTTCATCTATGTGAACTTTATACAATCCCAAGAGTGCTTAAGTTTGTTCTTGCGTCATTGTGTTTCAGTGTGACTCCTTTTATTATCAGTCAATCTTGTTTGAGCAAAATATGTAGACATCAAGAATTGTAATTCTTAATTTATAAATAAGAACTATAACTTAAATTGAAAATATATGTGTTATAGCTCTTAATCATTAAATCGTATTCAACCTTCCCTTCTAACACTTACTCATGATATCGTATTCAACCATCTCTTTTACGATATTATTTATTATTAACATCGTATCTAAAAGTATTAAGTTGACAATGTAACCTAGTAATGCTCCTTAAAATATGACATAGGGACATTAGTTGTAGCAACTTGATGTTCTTCACACATGGTCTTGTCAAATTAAGATATTTTTAAATATCTCTATCCCAATCTAAATAAAAGATATCATGAAACATCTTATGTAGACATCAAAATGAGCACCATGATTAAGTAAAGTAATACCAAACTTCTTCCAATTGCACTTGCATTACAACCACATGTTTGAAAAATATCATAGTTACACATTAAAATGAGCACCATGTGCCCTCACCCCAATTAAGACCTTGACTTACCAAACCATCTTTATCACATTCCACCTTATAAACCTTTCTATCCAAAAAAAGGAAGAAAAAAAAACAAGCATGAAGCACTTAATTCCCTCTTTTGTTTAGGGTTTAGTTCACCAAAATGTATCCAAGTTGTCCTGTTTTGCTATCGTGTGTATTGGACTTAAAAAATTTATATTGTGTTTGTCGAACTTTTAATTTGTCGTTATTGTGTGTATTAAACTTTCTATTGTATGTACTAAATTTGTAACTTTTTTACATTTTTATGTAACCAAAATACATACAATAGCAACAAATTAAAAGTTTGATACATACAATAGAACTTTTTAAAGTTTGGTACACACAATAGCAAAACGTGACAACTTGGATACATTTTAGTGAACTAAACCCTTTAAAAATCTATGCATAGCATTTAATTTAGTATATATTTTGCATCAAGTAGTTCATATGGTAAATAAGAAATATCCATATTTTGACAAATTTATAGTTTTACAAATCAAAAAACAAAATTCAAATCATATGTTGAACTTAAACCTAAAACTAACTTGATTAAGACCAAACAATTTTCAAATCTTTGAAAATAAAAGTTTTTGGTTAAATTTTTAGACTATACATTTTAAATTTTATATTAACTTTTTAAATCTTAATTTAAATAACTAAAATTTAACTTATACTTAAAAAATACTCGCATAATACACGAATTTTTATCCAGTAATTTTAATTTATGAATAAGGTTAATGAAAAATGTTGAAATTATATACATCATCAACAATACATTGAAAAATTATTCAACTAATAGAAACTTTTCAAAAAATATCAAAGATACATAATGAAATTTGGGCCTAAACTCGGCCTGACCAGCTCTTTATAAAGCCCAAGTACCCAACCTGTACTTCAAAATAAATTTGAGTTAATTACATGGATTGTTATTTAAGATATGCTCGAATTATACTCTCGGTTTTTTATTTCAAAATCTTGTAAAATTAGTTCTTAATTTCAAAAGTTTTACACGGACGGTCATTTAGCCGTTAACTTTAACAGAGCTATCGTTAGACTTATCAAATGACAATAAAATTAAATTAATTTTTGGTTATAACTTTATCTTTTTTATTTTTTAGTAAAAGTTCATTTGTTCACCAAATAAAAAGTTATATATTAATTTTTATTTTTTAACATTTATTCTAGGGTTTATTTTCTAAAAATGTATCAAAGTTGTCATATTTTGCTATTATATATAACACCAGCTTGAAAAACTATCATTTAATGTACCGAAATCTCAAAAACTACTGTTTAACGTATACGGTTACCTTCACAACATGTAATATTTGTACTTTTTTTAAATTACAACATTTGCCATCTTATTAAATTGTTGCCGGCTCATAATGTTCAAGAATATCTTCATCTTGTTCAAGAACATCTTCATTTTCAACAAGATGAACATGATGAAAACCCATCGATTGAAACACAAACAACAAATCTTTGATTCCATGTATGAACCAAAACAAAATGAATAAGATGAAAACTCTTAAACCATAAATTGAGCATCTGACCTTCGATTTCATATATAAACCCAAACAACAAATCTTAAAATTGATTTCAAAACTTACAAGAATATTCAATAACCCTAGATTTGGAAGGAACAATTGAAACCAATATTGGTAACCTAAAATCAAAACTGATAAACCATATCACTAACCTAAAGTAGAAATTCAAGTTGCAGATCTACTCAAGTTGCAAATATGCTCATGAATCGAAACCCTAAACTTGATGAAAACAGAATTAGACGGTGTTTGATGAAACCCTAAAACCGAATCAGAAACCAATGAAAACCTAAATCGGAGCTTTGAACTGGATCTGAATTAGAAACTGAATCGATGGTGTTCGATGAAACCAAATCAGAAACAAAATCGGAAGCCAAATTTGATGAAAACCCTAAACTTACCTTGCACATCATCGAAGCCTTCATAATCTAAAAAGCAAATTCATCCATGGAAGAATCGATGATAGTAGATCTAAAAAATTGCCTGATGAATCTAAGCCTTCATGATCAAACTAAATCGCCCAGATGAACAAAGAAATTATATTTTCGGAAAGAAATTACATGGTCAAATTAAACTAAGAACCAAATACCAGCCTTCTCTTATTACATGTCAGCATCCAACGAAGATGCCACATCATCAAAACCGGCGCCACGTCTGCACACTTGCTATACCAGGTTGGATGCACTAATTGGAAACTTTAGAAAGTTGGGTTACAACTTTGATACATGTTCGAAAACTAAACCCTTTATTTTAATGTCTAGTCACGTTTTTGTGTTATTCAATAGTTCTCTTCTTCTTTTTAGTGTTTTTGAAGGATTCGAAAATCATTTACACAATTGGTAATCTTAATAACAAATTTGGATGAATAAGAACCCCAAATTTGACACGGATAACAAAAAATAATTTACACCACAGACACACACTTGAAGAACACACACCGAGACACACATACTTGAATAAAACACACACTCACTCAAAGAACACACACATCTAGACACACACTCAAAAATAATGCAAACACTTGAAGAACACAAAACTTGAAGAAAACACACACACACACACACACCCTAGACACACACTCGAAGAAGACACACACACTCGAAGATCTACAACCTCCAAATCCATATTTAAACACTAACCTAGATCTACAACCCCTATCGAAGAACACACGCCTACAATCACAAATCTCACTTGCAACCACAAACCCTTCACCTATGAACACAAATCTAGAGAGAAAATAAGTAAAAGAAGACCGAGGGGAAGACGGTGGTGGAGTCGGCTAGTGAGAGGAGATGTTGGTCGTGGAGTTGACTTTTCGGAGTTGATGGTGACCGAAAGAAGGTGGTCGCCAGAAAAGGGTGATAGCGGCGGTGTTCTTGTGAGAATACGATATATATATATATATATATATATATATATATATATATAGAGAGAGAGAGAGAGAGAGAGTGTATTATAAAGTGTGTTTCAGTTTTTTTAATTTAAATAATAATGCCCTATATAATATTATTTAATAATTAAATAATTTAGAATCAAATATATTGCATAAGGACTAATTATGTAAAGATAAAGATAGTCATTTTTAAAAGTTTAACATTTGTTAATGGTTAAATAACCGTCCGTGTTCAACTTTTAAATATTAATAGCCGACTTTACAAAATTTTCAAATTAAGGACCGAGAGTGTGATTTGAGCTATCTTAATGGACCACCCGTGTAATTAACTCAATAAATAATGACAACATCATTTTGTAAAATAAGCATCTTAACATAAATATTTCAATATATATACATACACACAAAAGCATAAGAAAGCCATTGTAGGATCAAATAACACCTCCACTCCATTTTTTACAAAGAAACACCCCTATTTGACCTAATTGGTCAATAAATATGTAACCTTATTCAATTTTAAGACCACAAACATAGAAAACTTTATACAAACTTCAATTTATACCATGACAAAGCATGTGAAACTAAGTCAAACTCGGGTCAAAGAGTGTACCTCCTTCTCTTGTTATGCAACATTGTTCGTGGGGAGTACTCAAGTGATATGCATCCTTTTTCTATAACAGAAGTAAGAGCTGCACGAACAGAATTAAGTCGATCTTCACTGGTATTGAAATCAAAAACGATTTTCACATAGTCTCCAAGAGTTGACAATTCTGCTCTTTCTATGTTGACTTTGAGGTCCGCAAGTGCTCGTTTTACATCAGTTAAGAGCTCAGGCCTGTGCTTGCAACAGAAAGACGCATGAAAAGTCAAATCTCTGTTGACTCCAGCCTGGTCAACCTTTTCAATTTTGACTTCGTCAATGTCTTCTGGTATGAGTAAACCTAAACTGGCTTGTGTCGCATTTACTTTCAGTTGTTTTACTTGGCGGACAACTTCAGCTAGTAATGTGGCTTTATCCATCTGTTTTAAAAATAAGTTATATTTTTAGTTTCTTTCTACAAGAACACATATTTTGACTTCAAAGTCAAACTGGGAAGCTTTTAAATTCAAAATTGAATGTAATAAGACTTCCAAATTTATAGCCTGTAAAGTTGAGATACATGTTGGATCCAAGGGTAAAATGGGTTAATTTCTAACTTTGAACTGAAAGTAACGAACCAAATAATTTTAAGTTTGAAAAGTAACAGGATTGACCTTAAAAGTCAACTTGTACCTCATTTCTTGGGAATAGATGTTCATAGTTTTTGATTAAAGAGCAAATGAAGCATATCTTTTGTATGTTGCTGAAAATCTAATTATGGTAATATTAAACCATGTAACTGTTTAGTAATGTTCAATTACCAAAAATGAGAAACTTAGGTTGCTTCTTTGACCTAATTAAAATTATATAATTAATTAGAAAAATGAAAGTTGACCAAATATAATATTCTTTTATTACAATAATTGTACACAAACAAGATTACATCATTGACATTTAAATATTATAACCTATAAGAAGCCATCCTTCCCATAACAAGTGTCATATGACTCATATAGTAGCCCATGGTAGTTATCAAATGTAATTGTCAACAATGATATACTATAAAAACTGCAAGTTTTGATTTGACACACATTTGAAGTAAAAAATATGATTATTTTTAAAAAATTTAAAACACCCTTCTAGTAAAGAACAATGAAGAACCTAAGTCCACACTGCTATGTAATTCTTTAACTTGAAAATCAAAATCTTTCTACAACAGGAAACGTTGCGATTTTCAGAAGAAGTAATAGGTAAACCTTTACAAACAACTTCTTAGTGTCTTGCTAACATTTATAAAATGATATCAACATCAATATGCAACTTGAATAACAAAAGAAATGTAATTGTCGCCGCCATTAACTGTTCAATGTGAATATGAAAAAGACACAATTGTAGACAATAGGGCAAGCTAAAACGACATCAAGAACATTGATAATGACAGATTAGGTAAAAATTAAGTAATTAACAAATAGGCTGCCAAAAGAAATAAAAAAAAACTAAGTACAAGCAAGTTCAATGTGGGCTCAATCATGAGTTTTAAGTTGATTTTAACTTGTAATCCTAGATCCCAAAAAGATTAAGAATCTTCACATAAAGTCAACCTTCATCTCCCATGGATGTCAAAGCATCCTACTCAATACTACAAAAGAAAGGTTGACTTCAATAATTCCAAAAACTATAAATTGTGCAACAGCCAAATCTTTTAATAAAACATTCAATCATGTGTTCATATGTGTTTGATCAAGTTATCAAATTTAAATATAATTTAATTGAGATTCTAAAAATGGCTAAATTCCAATTATACCAAGGATCCAAATGTCAAGAACTACAACTACATTGTAACCAAATCAAGCATCAAGCGAAAAAACACCAATTTGACTTCAAAAATCAAAATGTGGCTAAATAATTAAAATATAGAGGCTAAAATCCTAAAACAAATACAAACATATAACTTATAGAATAATGATCAGCACTAACTTAGGTGCTTTTAATTCTAGTCTTCAATATTCACTTATTTAAAGTGTTTGCGATTAGAGGGTCATCTTAGTTAGGTTTTGATAATTATCAAGATTCACATGTTAATCAAAAACCATGACAAAATTACAGTGGAGGGAAAGGGTATTATAGACAAAAACCTTATCAGTGCAGGGTACAAGACCTCGAAGTATATCAAGATGAGAATTAATTCTTCCTCTTCTCCTTCTTTCAGCCTCACTATGACTCTTTAAAGCAGCCAAAGCTTTCTCATCAGACATAAACCCTATTTTCTTTCCAATCACTTTACTTTCAGCCTTAACAAGCTCTCCTTTTTCATCATCCAACACCAATGATTGTGAAGTTTTCATGAACAACCCATCAAGATTTCCACAATCCCCACTAAACCCATCTGAGTTCATCAAAGATTCATCCTCCCCAATGGACCCCAAGTTCGAAAATCCATGATTCCAAGTATAAAAATCCATTCTTGCAAAAACCCTTTACAGCTATATATGTATACTATGTGTATATGTGTGACTGTGAACAATTGAAGGAAATTAAGAGAGAAATTAAGGGTCGAGACCAGGAGGACGAATGGTGGGTGCAAACCAAAAAGATACCATACGAAGAGGAAATCTGACGAGTTTAAGAATGGAGAGAGATGATGATGATGAAGCAGATGATGATTTTGATTTTGTGTTCATATTTTCTTGAATCAGAGGGTAAAGGACAAGAGGGTTTGGTTATAGAGAAAGGATTTTATTGAGAAAACATCCACATTTTCTTCTTGATGGTCTTGAATTTGAGCATTTCGATGAATTGAATTGAGTTCCAGTTGGGGAAATCGATGATGATGATGAATATAGAAAGAGGGAAAGGTGGATTCAAGATCAAGAATCTGAAGGTGGAGGGTGTGTGAGAGTGTTTGTTGGGGAAGAAGACAAAAACAGGACAGATGGATTTGAAAAATGAAAATATTTGTTGCAGAAAAGTTTGAGAGGAAGCACACAAATCTTTTCTTTCTTCTACTTTATATAATGGCAAGGAATTGACACCCAAAAAAAAAACAAAAACAAAAACAAAAACAAAAACAAAAAAAAAACAAAAAAAACTACACAAAACCTAAAACATAAAGTCAAAAACCCGGCCTAGTTGGTTACTACGCCGACATTTTCTTTCACATAAAATCTGAGAATTACTTTTATCTAATTCGAGTGTATGTAAATGTATACTTTGAATTATTATTTTGGGTAAATTGTATAAAAATACAATAAATTTTGTCTTAATTATCATTGTATACAACCAACTTTTATAATCCTCTCATTGTATGCAAGTTGTTGTATACTATAGAAATTATGGAAAAGTTTATTGTATACAATGGTAGCTAAAGACTAGACA
>JAUEJL010123797.1:0-11691 GCA_032274825.1 Drosophyllum lusitanicum | reverse complement strand
TGGTGTTTTATTGAAACGCTTATGTATGAAAGAACGATTCTGTGTGTAACACGCAGTGCTGACGGCTTCAGCCCAATTGAAAGCTTTGATAGCTTTGATTCCTTGTAAGCCTTTCAAGTATTGACGTAGAGAGAAGATAAGTTGAGAGAAAACACACACTACACCTTTTGTATATATTGATATATGTTCACCCTTGTTGCCAAGAGCCAAGGGGCCTATTTATAGGCCAAGACTTCCAATAGGCTTTTCTACATCTTTATAATCTAACACCGTACCAATCGAACAAATTAATCAGTGAACGATCAATAGTCGAAAACATGCTAAGCCTCACACCCTCACAAGGAGTTCACTCTATTGCACAAGTGTTTGGGCTTTTTATTCTAGAATGCTCACTCCTGATAGCTAGCAAGCAACAGACTAGTATAGGCTTGTATCCAATTCTAATCTCCATCACTAGAGTTGTCAACCGTCAAGAGGACTTTTAAGGTTGTAACGCTAGGCTAGGGCAAAGGGTAGGAAAAGGTAATGTTTAAAATGACTAAGATAGCAGAAACCTAAACCATGCTGGAAAACAACGACTTACCGCTCAAATTGGAACAGTTCAACGAACAAATAAACTAAACTGAATGATATGAGTTCTCTCTCTTTTTCGAACTCAGATTATCTAGGGCATATGACACGGTCTTTCTTATTTATGCACCTTTATTCTGTTTTTTTTTATTTTCCATATCTGCGCCTTCGACAAGAACTCTCTAGCACCTAGATGCTTAAGAACCAACATTTTCTGAATCGACATAATACCTTTATTGACTCGATCGCAAACAGCAACATACTAATAAATGTTATGAATCCAGCACAATTCAGACTTAATCTAACGCCAAAGAAGCTAAAAAGGTGTTGGTTAAAAGTTTGGCTAACAACTGAAAAGGCTAAGGCTTCAACATGGTGTCAAAGGTATCGAGTACTAAAAATGAGTACTACGTGTTAGGAGGTAGGGCAGATTAGAAAATCTAACAATAAGATATTCTAATGAAATACAAACAGGCTAAAAGCAAATGATGGCCTCTATCAGTGCAATGGTGATGAATACTCATTATGGTGACCTCAAAAAGCAATATGGTAACAAGTTCTACAGTCTATGCTTGCAGTTATCCTCTCACAATCGAAAAATTTCTACTAACATATCGTTATAAGGCTCAACGCTCTCGACTATGGAATTGGTTTAAATGATGATCGACAATGCATGCAATCTCAAATATCATGATACCAATAATTTCTTCAATTGGGAAAACCTATACCACTATGGACTATAAGGCAAGGAAGAAAAATGGCCAAAACTCAGATTATACTATAGATAGAAGCTCGAAGACAAGAAAAGTTAAGTTCACTTAAGCCCAATTCCTACACAATAAAGATCTGCATTGTCCCCAATGCATTCAAATAAGCAAAAAGATAGAATTAGGGTAAGAAACTCCCTGGGGTGGCCTATGTAGTGGACATGGGGATTTTGTCTCAAAACAATCATCAACCATCAAAGCAACGGCTACCTACATAAACAGCACACGAACACAAACACACAAAAATAGAAAGCAACAAAACACACTAAAATAGCAAAAACGAAAGTGCAAGTACAACCCAAACAAATGTAGCAAATAGAGCATAAGTGAAGCATAAGGTAACGAAAGAAGAACCGGAGGGTTATGGCTCATCAAGGTCATCTCTGTGTGGCTCCGACTGGTGATGGTGCGAACCTGATCCTGAACCTTGGTAGTAAGGCGGGTCGGGCTCGTTGGCGGCCCAAAACGGTGGTGGCTGATATGCCTCTAGATGGTGCTGCTGTCCAAAGACTTGCGCAAAAGCCCTCTGCTGCCATTCCATCGTGTACTGAACTTGCGACATTTGATAGTCGCTCCGCCGGTGGTGGTCTTGCACCTAGTTCCTAAAAGCATCGTAGGAGAATTCTAAACTCTGCATCCGATGGGACAGACCCTGATATGCGTTGTATGGATCCCACTGCTGTTGGTCAGGTGTATGCTGGGATGGGCCCTCATCCGTCCTGCGGATGGGACTAGCCGCCTGTCGGACGGGGCTATCGCATATGGTACCCTCAGTACTCCATTAAAACGAACCCTTCCGCCAGCCTTGCTTAATCACCTGCATACCCACTAGCTGGCTGTCAACTATATACCCCATGCGTTCCAACTCGGTAAGTGAGGACAAAACATGGGGCCTAATTATCATAAAGTGTCGCGCCAGCCGTGTGACTTATTGCCCACCGCATATGGCGCTAGCGTTACGTTGCCCCGGGGCCTCAGTATGAAAAGCTTCTCTAGGATCTCCTTCCTATGGTTGATTGAGCACGCGATCATGTGGTGTAGGACGTGGTGCTCCAGGCGACGGATGCTGGAGGCCTTGGTGTTCACCCCTCTAAAGTCATGGGCCCCAAGTGTTGCCCACATTGCACTATAATCAACATCCTTGGTAGGACCCACAACTCACTCGTTGAAGTCTAGATGAAAGGCGGGATGGGCTATCTCGACTGGTGTGTTAATGCCAACCCATGTGGCAAACTCAGTCAGAGAACCTCTTCTCTAAACTCCTCCCAATCGGAACGCGACTGCACTCGGATCATTAATATCTTCCAGAAGTGCTGAGACTCGCATTTGGAAGGTGGCAAAGAACTCCAGGCAAAGCACCCGATAGACTAGCTCTCGAACATTTAGCATAGTGTCCCATGCTCTGCAAGTGAATAGCTCTTCCCCGGATTGATTGCGTAAAGTACGATGGAAGTATGAGCGGATGTCATCAACTTTACCCAGTTGTGTCATGAAATTCCAATCCAATGTTTTGCCGGGCTCAATGCGACGGCTACTTAAGAGGTCCATTTTGGCTTTCATGCCCGCTAGTTGTGTCTCCAGGTATTCGAATCCTGGCCCTGTGGGTTGCAAGTGGTGACCCAAATCATGAAAAACGTGGATTCCCTTATTATTCTGATGGTTGAGGGGGAACCCATCATTATGCATCTCTGAGCTAGAAGTAGAGGTGGAGTGGCGACCACGCTACATGAATGATAAAAGAATGGCACAAGGCAGTTAGATTGTGACTTAGAACCAAAGCCTATCCATGAATTAACCCTAATTCCCACACAATAGGGCTAAAGTGTAGGCTCTATTGTGGGTTCCATATGCAACAATTGAACAAAATTGCAAGATCATGCTAAAGTCAAACTAAAAAGTCAACTGTTTGACCTGTTACATATGGATGGCTAACATGTTGCTTCCAGAACATAGATTGAACACAATCTCAAGAAACAATAACAATAATATTGTATAACAGTGGCAAAATCGCAGTTATGAAGCATAAGCATGGAAACTCTAAGCCAATTTCAAATTAAGCATGTGTTTCATGGATTAAAACACTTCAAATGATGGGGAAACTCATAATCTAGCATAAAGCAAACATGTAGACATGAAAGATTGAATCTTTATGCAAGAAACACTCAGATTTGGATTTTGGGAAAAAACATGGGGAATAATCCTAAAAATGGTGGAATCACCATTAATCTTGAAGATTTTAGAGTGAATACATGGTACTAACCTTTGGAGCCATTGAAAGATGGAAGATTTTGGCGATTTCCAGCAAAAAACGGTGGTGGAGGTGCTGAGCTCACGTACGGAAATATGGCTGAAGTGAGAGAAGAAGACAAGAAATCTTATCTTTAAAACCCTACTCAGACGGCCTCGCGGTGCGTGGGTTATAAGGCTCGCGGCGCAAGCCAGGTTGACCCGCACACTTCCTTTTTGTGTTGAACGGCTCGAGGAGGGAGGCTCACACATTTTGCGGTGGGAGTTGCTCACTTGAAAAATTAGCATTCGAGATGAGATACCTCGCGGCACAAGGTCCATAGAGCTCGCGGCGCGAGCTTCAGAAAATTGTACTTGAACTTTTTCCAAGAACACAAACACACAAAATCAGAGAGAAACAGAAACAAACCTAACAAAACAAAATGAAATACACGGGTTGCCTCCCGAGAAGCGCATTTTTATTAACGAGTCATAACTTGACTCGAAAGTTTTGCTCACAATTGTTTCGGGTGAAGGGTCATCTCCTCGCCCTCCGGGTCGGGTATCTTTCCATGGTAAAGTTTAAGCTGATGTCCGTTGATATGGGCAATGTCTTTCCTTAGTTGAACATCGACATACCCTGAGGGATAAGCCTTGACCAGCATATATGGTCCAGCCCATATCGATTTAAGCTTTCCGGGCGAGAATTTGAACCTCGTTTGATGGATCAGGTCAAGGTCACCTTCCTGAAAGGTTTTAATCTCCTTCAACCTGTTATCATGCCACCTCTTCGTCTTCTCCTTGTAGATGCGTGAATTCTCATACGACGCCAATCTCAACTCCTCCAACTCATTGATTTAGAATTGGCGTTCCATACCGGCCTTGCATAAGTCAAAGTTGCATTCTTTGATGGCCCAGTATGCTCTGTGCTCTATTTCAAGTGGGAGATGACACGTCTTCCCGTAGACAAATTGATATGGTGTGGTCTAGATAGGCGTTTTGAACGCGGTTCGGAAGGCCCACAACGCATCGTCGAGTTTTTGAGACCACAACTTCGGGTTGTTTTCAACGGTCTTTTGAAGGATACGTTTCAAGGCATGATTGGTGTTCTCCACTTGCCCACTCGATTGTGGGTGGTAGGTGGTGGTGAATCGATGGTCTACCCCGTAACGATTAAGTACCTTTTCCATCAGATAATTAGAAAAATTGGTACCTCGATCATTAATGATAGCTCGGGGGCAACCGAATCTGGAGAAGAGATTTTTGATGAAATTGACTACGACTCTTGCGTCATTGGTCGGGAGAGCTTCGGCCTTGGCCCATTTTGAGACGTAGTCCACGGCGACCAGCATGTATTTGTTGTTGTGGGAGTTAGTAAAAGGACCCATAAAGTCAATTCCCCATACATCAAATACTTCACAAATTAGAATGCCTTGTTAAGCCATTTCATCATGCTTCAAGATGTTACCGAGCCGTTGGCACGCATCACACGTTTTGACATACGCATGAGCGTCCTTGAAGATTGTGGGCCAATAGAAACCCGCGTCTAACACCTTCCGAGCTATGTAACTCGGACCAAAGTGTCCGCCGGTTGGCCCGTTGTGGCATTCCTCCAAGATTTGTCTCGCTTCATCTACATGAACACACCGACGTCTAACATTGTCGGCCCCGACTCTCCACAGATTGGGATCTTCCCAAAAATAAAATTTGAGATCCGAAAAGAATGTAACTTTTTGCTGATGAGTGAACCCCTTTCGCATAATGCCCGCGGCTAGATAATTAGTAAAATCAGCGTACCACGGGGCTTCGGGTTCCTCAAATGACTTCGCCGCATTTAGAAATTCGTCGGGGAATATATCATGAATTGCATCTTCATTGATCTTCTCGAGATTGGGATTGTCGAGACGAGACAAGTGATCAGTGGCTACATTCTTTGCCCCTTTCTTATCCCGTATCTCCATGTCAAACTCTTGTAGCAAGAGAATCCAACGAATGAGTCGGGGTTTAGCATCTTCCTTGGCAAAAAGGAAGTTAAGAGCAGAGTGATCCATGTATACTATGGTTTTGGATAAACCAAGGTAGGGATGAAACTTATCGAATGCAAACAAAACCGCGAGAAGTACCTTCTCGGTAGTGGTATATTTCTCTTGCGCGCTCGTCAAAGTTTGGCTAGCATAGTATATGGGCTGAAAGTGGTTATTATGGTGTTGCCCAAGCACAGCTCCCAAGGCTGAGTCGCTAGCATCACACATTAATTCGAATGGTAAGAACCAATCCGGTGGCACCATGATAGGTGCATGTGTGAGCTTCTCCTTGAGGGTATTAAATGATTCTACACATTCGGGTGAGAATACGAATGGTTTATCTTTTTTGAGGAGTTGGGTCATTGGGCGGGTGATTTTTGAAAAATCGTTGATGAATATTCCCTAGAAACCCGCATGACCCAGAAAACTTCGAACGGTTTTAAAGTTCGTCGGGGAAGGCAACTTTTCGATAGCATCAATATTTTCCTTGTCTACCTCAAGAGCCTGTTTTGAGATTTTGTGTCCCAAGACTATGCCTTCCTTAACTATGAAATGACATTTCTCCCCGTTAAGGACAAGGTTTGATTCCTCGCACATTGTAAGGACTCTTTTTAGACTTGATAAGCATCGATCGAAGGAGCTGCCGAACACTGAGAAGTTATCCATGAAGACCTCCATGCAGTCCTCGATCATATCGTGAAAGATCGCAGTCATACACTGCTCAAAGGTTGCGGGTGCATTGCAAAGCCGGAAGGGCATTCTCCTATATGCGAAAGTTTCTAAAGGACAAGTGAACGTCGTTTTCTCTTGGTCCTTCGGATCGATGGGAATTTGAAAGTACCCCGGGAACCCATCGAGGAAACAATAGAACTCGTTTCCTGCAAGTCTCTCGAGCATCTGGTTGATGAAGGGAAGGGGAAAATGGTCCTTGCAAGTTACTTCATTCAATCGACGATAGTCTATGCACACTCGCCACCCTGTGACTATGCGATTAGGGATAAGTTCTCCCGCCTCGTTAAGCATGACGGTCATACCCCCTTTTTTGGGAACCACTTGAACAGGACTGACCCATGGGCTGTTAGAGATCGGGTAAATTAGCCCTGCATCAAGCAACTTTAACACTTCCTTCTTAACTACTTCTTTCATGTTAGGATTTAGCTGTCGCTGCCTCTGCACACTCGGTTTGAAAGAATCTTCCATAAGGATTTTATGAGTACAGAAGGTGGGGCTAATCTCGGAGATGTCGGCGGTTTTCCAAGCTAAAGCCTTTTTATGGCTCTTCGGCACCTCCAACAATTTGTAATTTTCGCCCTCGGAAAGATTTGATGATATTATGACACGACGGGACAAATTTTCATTTAGAAAGGCGTACTCAAGATGGGATGTAAGTTCCTTAAGATTTAGAGATGGCGGGTCCTCAAGGGACGTTCTCACTCTAAGAGATGGGTCGAGTTTGATATCCTCGAACCCTGCATCCTCGCTGCTTCCCTGAGATTCACCCTAACAGATGATTTACAGCTCATGCTTTGCTTCCTCTGGATCAGAACTCATACTCCCCTCAGCAATCGGGTTGACTCCAAGTGAGTCAACTTGAAAGGTTTCTCCTAGTTTTTCATCCAAACAATCATCAATGATATCGAGAAAGAAACAAGAATCATCAGAAGTGGAAGTGGGATGCTTCATTGCTTTATCTATAGAAAAGGTAACCCTCTCGTCATCTATGCCTAAGGTGAGTTGCTTCTTAGAAACATGAACTATAGCATCAGCTGTATTCAAAAACGGACTTCCTAAGATTAGAGGCACTCTACCTTCTTTGGGCATTTCTAAAATCTAAAAATCAGTAGGGAACACGAACTTATCCACTTTAACCGGTAGATTTTCAGCTATACCTAATGGGTACTTAAATGATCTATCAGCTAACTGAATAGTCATCCTAGTGGGTGTAAGTTCACATAAGCCTAGTTTCACATATAAATAATATGGCATTAAGTTTACACTAGCACCTAGGTCGGCTAAGGCATCACACACAAAATAATTATTTAAATAGCAAGGGATAGTGAAGCTCCCTCGATCGCCTAACTTCGGCGGTATCTTCGTCTGCATCATAGCTGAACACTCCGCACTCAGAACGGTGGATGAGGCTTCCTCCAGCCTTGACTTGTTGGACACCAAGTCTTTGATGAATTTGCCATAGTTTGGCATACCTGCAAGGACGTCAACCAAAGGTATATTAATCCTAACCTGCTTAATCATATCGCAAAACTTAGTGTATTGTGCCTTTAGCTTCTCTTTCTGAAGCCTCTGAGGAAATGGAATTTTCGGGCGATTGCCAGCTGGTGGAGGCGGATCCGGCATCTTCTTCGGTTTCGGTGTTGCCTCCTTTTCCATCTCGAGCTCCTCGGGTTCCTCCTCGTGTACATGCACATCAACAAAATTGTCAGAGTTAGTTTTAGGAACGGGAGAACTTACCTCTTTACCACTTGCTCGTTTCTTGGATTTGCTTGGGTATTCAGAGGGAGCCCTCCGGCTGGTCTCTGGGCTAAAGCTTGAGCGATCCGCCCTACGTCCCTCTCCAAGTTCTGAATTGTAGCTTGCTGGTTCCTCTGGTTTTGCTATAACATATCTTGGTTCTGCCTAAGCTCCTTAGTTGTCTGCAACTGAGCTGTCATGAATTACTTCATGATCTCCTCCAATGAATCCGTGATAGGTAGCTCCTGTTTCACACCTTGCACATTCGGGTTGGCCCTCAGGGGCGGTGGATTGGGCCGGTGGAAACCTGGTGATCGGTTGAAATTCCGGTTGTTGCCCTGATTGTTCCAGTTAGACCCACCTGCCTGGAAATTTCCTTTGAATCCTTGATTAATGTAGTTGAATTCTTCGGGAGTCATCATCGGCTGGTTCTCGCAATCTTTGGTCAGATACGGCCCGTTACACTGTTCACAGCCTACCTGCATAGCAACAAGAGATTTGGTTAGTTCATCTATCTTTTTCTCAAGCATGCGCTAATTGGTCTTCAAAGTAGCAACTTCTTCATAAGGTTCATTTTCGAGCGCATTAACCACAGCTCTCTTGCCGGCATGTCAACGGTCTGATTTCCATTCCAAGTTGTGGATGGACATATCCTCCAAAAGATCATATCCCTCGGTAGGTGTCTTGTACATGAACACACCCCCACTGGATGAGTCAAGGGTAGCACGGGAGGTTGGATCGATTCCCCGATAGAAGATTTGAAGTTGGCTACTTTTAGAGAAACCGTGGTTTAGACACATCCTCAAAAGGCCTTTAAATCTTTCTTAAGAGTCAGTGAGGGTTTCATCCAGACCTTGCTGAAATCCCATGATGTCATTCTTCAGCTTGTCGGCTTTAGAAGGCGGAAAGTAGCGGGTAACGAACTTGGTCCTTAACTGCTCCCAGGTAGTAATAGTGTTGGGTGCTAGGGAACGCAACCATGCCTTGGCCTCTCCGGCGAGAGTGAACGGGAAGATGCGAAGCCGGATTGCATCATTTGATGCGCCTTGGTTTCGGAAAAGCTCACAGATGTCCAAAAAGTTTTCAACATGTTGGTTTGGATCGTGGACTAGCTTTCCATCGAACTGGAGATCCCTAATCATGCTAAGGAACTGGCCCTTAATCTCAAAAGTTCTCTCCAGTTATATCGGGTTTTCGGATGGCTGGAATGGGTTGTGGCGGGGCGGTTTGCCTCGAGGTCCATATGGGTTGGTCATCCTCTTCGGCCATAAGTGGAGTTGCTTGTGGAGGTGAAGGTGAAAGTGGGTGAGGTGATGATAGGGTAGGTAAGGAAGGAAAAGGTATGGCTTTCTGCGCTTGCCTACGGGCACGGAACACCTTCTCCGGCTCAGAAAAGAATGGAACCAATCCTAAATTCGAAGTGCGTGTAACCCGCCTGAAAAAGAAAACACAGAAAAGACCAGAGTGAATAGCAACAGCTTAAGCGGATCACTTAAAACTGAAGTGAAGAGTAAAAACAAATAACTTTCCGAGACTCAAGACCCTAGAAAGGATCGATCAACTAAAATCTACTAATTCTTGGCTTGTTACTACTCCTCGGCAACGGCGCCAAAAACTTGATGTGTGAAATCTAGTTATATAATTTTTAAGTCCAATATTCACCTATTCTAGCACTCACGCACACACTAGGCAAGTGTACCTAATCGTGTAATAGTAAAAGAGAGGCAAGTAATAGGGATCGTATCCACAGGGAGAAGTGCAAACACCAAGAAGTGAACAGACTATAATTAACCTTAAGTTGGGGGTTTGCAGTTTTAAGGGAATAATGATTAATGAACTAATAAGAAAAACAAGTAAATAAAGCGAAGGTTGAACTTTTGCAAATGACCTGAATGAGAACGCGTATTCACCTTACTCTTTCCCCCTAGTTTGATATATCTCAAGATCAGTTTAATTGGTTATCTGAATTGACTTAACTAAATTTAATTTCCGATTTCAAATAGCTATTGTGAGATAGGCAAGATAACCAACTTCATATTGAATATCAGACCCACACAACCTAGTTCACAATTCAACAACCATGTTAAAGCAAGTTAACATAAACTCATCATGTCCGTGATGGTAAACCTCAGTTTAATAGGTTTGGGTTACCGGTTCTAAATTCTGATTACTGTTCCAAGCAAACCCTTGAATCATTCATAGACAAACATTCAAAGAGGAACATATATCATATAAACTTCCTATTCATAATCAACATGCACCATGAATCTAGAAAACCAGAGATTAAAACCATAAAAATCCAAGCTTTGATTGAATAAACATGAAACTAGTATCAACACATAAATAACCAACGAAATCAAGTCATATCCCACTAGGGTTCAATCATGAGGTGAATACATGAGATGATTAGTCCATAATCAGGCTTAAACAATCCAATAAAGTCATAAAGAACATCTCTAATCTAAGATTAAACATGAATTCGACAAACCGGATCGATGATGATGATGATTGATGTGTAAAATTGAATCCTTCAAGCTCCAATGGTGTTTCCTCACTCTCCAGGGTTGCAAAGCTCTCCAAAATACTCCTAGGGCCGGCCAAATGAAAAAAGATCCCAATTTCTGATTTAAAAATCGAATTTATAGGCAACCTGATCTGCAGGGCTCGCGGTGCGAGCTTATGGGCCTCGCGGTGCGAGGTCATTGACTAAAGAGGTCTCCGTTTCTAGAGATTTTTTACCGGCGCGAGTTTGATTTCTTCCCTCTGCGAGGTCCTCGCGGCGCGAGATTGAGAAGGCTCGCGGCGCGAGATAGAGAAGGCTAGTGGCGCGAGATAGAGAAGGCTCACGGCGCGAGCTGTCTTCTTTCACCGGTTCTTCGATATTTATTTCTATTCTCGCCCGTTTTCGTTGTTTCTTCCACTGTTACCAACATTTCTAACCTGCAAGCATCCCAAACAATAGTTTAGTGTATTAACTACTCATTTATGGATAAAAGATGTGTAGAACGCACAATATTTACGGATAAAAACGTATTTTAATCCGGAAATATCATGTGTATAAGCATAATGTGATAGAAATAGATACTATTAGATTTCTTATCGAGTGTATACCTATAAATATGAGAGAATTCCAAGGAGTGGTTGGAATAGATTGGTTAATTGTAACCGGGCTACGATATTATGTGAACAGAAAGTTATACGAGTTCATATCCCAAGTGGGGAAGAACTAATTATATGTGCTAATGTTAGAACAGGAAAGTTATATATGTGTTCAGCTAGCTTCTAAAGCTAGTAAGTATCTTCAGCATGGATACATTGTTTTCTTAGCTTATGTTATAGATACTGAATTGAAAAAGAACAGATGAGGTTAAAAGATGTAAAAATAGTATGTGAGTGTCCTGACGTGTTTCCCGAAGATTTGCCAGGGGTACCGTCAGATAGACAGGTTGAGTTCAGAATCGATGTGGTATCGGAAGCTTCACTGATTACAAGAGCTTCGTACAGACTTGCTCCTCCTGAGATGCAAGAATTAATGAAACAACTCCAAGAACTGCTAGGCAAGGGGTTTATAAGACCCAGTAGTTCTCCATGGGGTGCACCTATATTATGTGTGAAAAAGAAGGATGGTACCTTTC
>JAUEJL010123786.1:0-11693 GCA_032274825.1 Drosophyllum lusitanicum | reverse complement strand
AAAACTATTACTGTTATTATTATTATTATTATTATTATTATTATTATTATTATTATTATTATTATTATTATTATTACCAAATCGTGAATTACGTCCTGGTGGATGAATCGTTATTTATTAAGACTTGATTTTCCTAAAATACCTTTCATTAATAAGTCATTAACGAGCCACTAAAAATTATTAGCAATTGATTAATTTTAATCAATTGCCTAGATTTGTTCTCGCACGAAAAGTGGATCTCGTTTGAAACTTCCTATGTGTGTGTGTGTGTGTGTGTATAGGGTTCAAGGAGAATTAATTTTTGTGCGAGAACTAATCTTGGCTTTTAATTAAAATAAATTAATGACTATAATTGGTAATGACTTATTATAGCACTCATTAATGGTTTATTAATAACGCATTAATGAGGAGTATTTTGGAAAAATCAAGTTTCACTCCTTAACGGCTGTCAACCCAGACGCAGTTCACAGTTGGATATATATATATATATATATATATATATATATATATATAAAGAAAATACTCTTGTTAATAAGTCATTAATAGTATTACAAATTAACAGTTCTCGCACAAATAACCATTCTTGATTTAAAATTTGAATATACATATATATATATATATATATATATATATATTTGTGTGTGTGTGTGTGTGTGTGTATATATATATATATATGTGTGTGTGTGTGTGTGTGTGTGTATATATATATATATGGAAGGGTTTAAACGATAACTGATTTTAGTGCGAAAATTAGTCTTCGCCCTTTATTAAAATAAATCGCCTATTAATGGCAATGGTTCATTAATGAGTATATTAATAACTCATTATCACGCATGAATGAGAGGTATTTGAGAAAATTAATCTTTGCCCTTTATTAAAATAAATCGTCTATTAATGGCAATGGTTCATTATTGAGTACATTAATAACTCATTATCAAGCATGAATGAGAGGTATTTGAGAAAATCAAGCCTCACTCATTAACGATGGTCCACCTGGATGAAATTTACGGTTGAGTAAATATATAAATGAACAAAATATAAAAATAATTTTCGCACAAAAAACAATTCACGTTTGAAATTATATATGTATATATATACATATATACTGTAAGGTATAGTACTATCTTATATGCAAAACTTACATAACCAAGATTTGGATTATCAATGGTTGAGATTACAACCGAATATGCATTTTGCATAAAACAAATGTTCAGTTTCCGACATAATATGTAGATTACGTAAATCGAATATGCAGTCATAATCTCAATCTCAATCATTAATCATCCAAATCTAAAAGCTGAGATTGATTCTATAGGTTTTATATAAAACCTGATTATGTATTGATATTTGTTTATACACACACATATAGAGAAAAATTTTAGAAAAAACACGCTTTTCGAGTAACAAAAACATTAACAAAATTACAACTATTTTTATTTTAGAGTTACAAAAAGGGTTAAAGTTATGAAATAGATATAAAGTTTTCCTCAATGTTCAATAATGGTACGTGAAGGTTTCTTTGCACATATGCCTATTAAACTTACAAAAAACCGCGTTATTATACCAATTTTGTTGATTTTAACATGTTATGGCACATCATCTGCCTCCTCCATCTTCTTCACATCTAACACTCTAGAAATGAAGACTTTGAACTCGAAATTCTTCATTAACACTAGATGAAAGTAGTGATTCTTCTTGAGTCTATAGAAAAGTAATCGTGTTTTCTGTAAACATTAACTGAGTTCAAAATTAGTCGAATCATCAAAAAACAGTAAGGACGCTTAATGAGTTCGGTTTATGATATACCCGGCAATAGTTAGTGATTTATTGGCTTACACTTGATGAAAGTTATTAACTATAGTCAAGAGAGATGCTCAACTTATAAAAGAGCCTTGACCTTAGTAAGCACAATGTGTTTTGTGGCTATAACATGGAGTTATAAAAATTCTAAAGTTAAGCATATTTGGGGGAAAGTAGTACCATGATGGAAGAACCGTCTTATAGTTATGTTAGTGTAATGTATACCTTTGACTAATCTGGGTATAAGAGTCGGGGGTGGTGCATAGTATACATTCGTTCAAGTATTAGATGTAGTTCTACACCCAAAACTGTGGAGGTTGAGGAGGTTGTGCCCCCTCGTAGAGCCCTAAAGACAGCGCCCCTAGTGGCTATTCCATTGGCCAGTCAAGGGGCGGGGGTCAAGGGTTGGCTACTTGGCTGATTGGTACTCTGCTAAGTATTTACTTGGTTGATTGGTGCATCCTTGAGTATTTGTTTGGATGATTGGTGCGTCGTTGAACATTTTCTTGGATGTGTGATCTTTGCACGATGTAGAAACTATCCAAAAAATTGCTATTGAATTCCTATACCCTTATACATGTTTCCTAACATCGTCTAATTATTAGAAACAAAATAATACGCTAGTAAAATAAAGCTGAAAATAACATGTATTGATGAAAAGATGTTATGCATAAACTGGTTGGCCCCCTTTCTGCTATACATGCATATTTGTATTAAATCTTATCCCAATAACCACTTGTTGGCCCGCTTTCTGTTATACAAAATTATGAAGTATATTGAATTACCCATAAATTTGAAGATAAAAAAGAGGGAAAACGTGAAGGAAATAATAAAAAATAAGAAATAAAAATATAAAGAGATATAGTTGAGACGTCTAAGTTGATGCATTAATTGCTTGTTCCATCAGCACCCTCCTCCTTGTTTCCATCTAACACACTTATTGTTGCTATCAGTTAGGTAGTCATATGAGCAGTGGTTGGTATTTAGACTTTACCCACTTCCCTATCCTATTTCCTAATCAAAATTTCAAAATTTAACAATAATATTATTATTATTATTATTATTATTATTATTATTATTATTATTATAAGTACTACTACTATAACAACTACTAAGTTAGATGTTCGTATGATACACGAGTTGTTATAAAAAATTATAAATTTTAAAAATTAATAAAATGATATTAAAAAATAATAAAATGTGAAAAATATAAGAATTTTAAAAAATGACGACAGACGACATCAATACGTAGTCCGATGGTGGAAACGTCGATGCAAGGGGGAGGGATGACGTAAAGGCAGAAACGTTGCATGATGATATGAAGAGATGTGATTGTATTTCTTATAGAAGTCATCGATCATTATTGTTACGATTAGAGGCAAAAATGTTAAGTCTTTATTCGATATAATTAAAATGAATTTAAAATGATTATAAAATATTTTAAAATGATAAACTAAGAGTTTGATTAAATATGATATTTTAAAATGTTATAAAGGGTAAATATGATATTTGAAAATTAGGGTTGGTAAATACCATATTTTAAGATTTAAGAAATGTATATATGAAATTCTTTCTAATAATTTTAATCCTAATTAAAGTCAAAATTGAATCCAATTTTAACCAAAAATAGTCAAAATTGATTTTAATTTTTACCAAAATAGATGATTAAGATTTGATAATTAAATTTTTTTATCTAAATAAATGGCTAGAATTTCGTAATAGATTTTATTATGTTAGTGTTTTATTATTATTACTACATTAGATGCCCTTGTAACACACGTGCTTCCTAAAATATAATAAATATTCAATAATTATAAAACGCGAAGAAAATGACAATTTTAAAGAAATGCTGACAGACGGTGCCAACACCAGACCAACTGTAGAAGCGTCGACGCAAGGGAGAGAGCAGAGACGACATAAACGTAGGATCATGATAAGAAGAGACGTGATTCTATTTCATGTACAGCAATCAATAGGGCAGACATGATGGCAGAAGCATGATATCATGATTCAAAGAAGCGTGATTGTATTTCTTATACAAGCTATTGAACATTATTGTTACACTTACGGACAATAAGGTCAAGTATTTATTTGTTACAGTTAAAAAGATTTTAAAATGATTATAAAATTTTTTTAAATGATAAAACTAAAAATTTGGTTAAATATGATATTTTGAAATGTATAGAGCAAATAGGATATTTATAAATTAGAGTGGGTAAACACGATATTTTAAGATTTTTATAAGGATATATATGAAATTCTCTCTAATAAATATGGTATTTTCACTATTTTGAAATGTTATAATTAAAAGGTTAAATATGATATTTGTAAATTATGGTGAAAAAATACGATATATTAATATTTAAGAAGGTCATAAAATTCTCTATAATATTTTTTATTCAAATTAAATAAAATTAAATCCAGTATTAACAGAAAAAAGTCAAATTGATATTTTAATTAGAATTTATCTAAATTAATGGCTAGGATTGTATAATAGATTTTTTTAGTGTTAGTCTATTATTTATATTAGAAGATTATTATTATTATTATTATTATTATTATTATTATTATTATTATTATTATTATTATTCTTTTTATTCTTATTATTATTATGGGATTAGTTCACTAGAATGTATCCAAGTTGTCACGTTTTACTATTGTGTGTATCGAACTTTAAAAGTTTCTATTGTGTGTATCAAACATTTAATTTGTTACTATTGTATGTATTTTAGTTACATAAAAAAGTAAAAAACTTACAAGTTTAGTACATACAATAGAAAGTTTATTACACACAATAACGATAAATTAAAAGTTTGATACACACAATAGAAAATTCTTAAGTCCAATACATACAATAGCAAAACATGACAACTTGGATACATTTTGATGAACTAAACCCTATTATTATTATTATTATTATTATTATTATTATTATTATTATTATTTATTGTTGTTAGTCAATTGTCGTATTTAGACTTTACCCACTTCCCTATCCTATTTCCTAATCAAAATTAACAATATTATTATTGTTGTTTAAATAACTTACACATGTCGTATTTCGTATTATGCTTTAACCAAATTAGGTCTCAAAGTAAGCCACAGTTTATAATTCATGTTTGGTTTGAGTTTTGGTTTATACCTAATTTGTTTAAAGCAAAACAAATACGTTGTAGACGTAAGGTATTATATGCCAGTTATCAATTACATATATTGGCGAGACAACGACTTGATTCGTAATGTAGCCTAACACACTATTCTTGAGTTCTTTTAACGAATGAAGGAAAATGATTTGAAATGAAAACCAGAAAAACGGTGCTATTGAGTTTCATTTAACGAAGAAAAAAAATAGGAAAACGAAGAATTTGGAGGAGGGTTTATGCTTATTTTGCCTCAATTCTTATCCAACAAAAAGAATAAAAGTATTTAAACGGAAATGATTCATTTCGCGTTCCTTTCTTTCTTAAACATGAGAACAGTTAGATATTATGACCCCTACTCAAACTCCTTTGTTTTCAATCTTATTTAATATAAACATTCTCTAAATTTGTGTTTATATTAGCCTATAAAAAATAGTTTGGTTAGAAACCTAACAATTGTGTACCCACCTAAACCTGTCTAGCTTTTTTTTTGCTTTTTTTTTTTTTTTGTATCAGTTAAACTTACCACAGTGTGTTATAGATACCAATCAAAATTCCACATTATGTATCAACAGTTGTACATGGTTCCAAATTAGATCAAAATCCAATTACGCATGAAAATTCTCCCACCAATAGCCTTTCCTCATACTTCAAACTCAAGCCTTAGTTAACTTCCAAGATTATATACACACTTAATAATCAATTGTTACTAGACTAAACTATATATATAATCATATAACTAAAATTTCTTGTTAGATTATAAATACAAGTTCTTACACCTAGTATTATTTAGGGCTTAGTTTATCTAAATGTATTCTTGTCATGTTTTGCTATTGTATGTAATGGACTTAAAAAATTTCTATTGTGTGTACCGAACTTTTAATTTTTCGCTATTGTGTGTATTAAACTTTTTATTGTATGTACTGAACTTGTAAGTTTTTACTTTTTTATGTAATCAAAATGTATATAATAGCAACAAATTAAAGTTTGATACACGCAATAAAAACTTTTAAAGTTCGATACACACAATAGTAAAACATGACAAGTTGAATTTATTTTAGTAAACTAATTAAACCCTATTATTTAACTCAAGATTGTATTGTAAAAATTGAGCAAATGGGAATGGGAATGTGCAAACTCTTAAAAGCAATCAATTTGCTCCTTATGCATTAATTATTATTCATACAATTTTTAAATTAGGTTAAAAACCTAACCAACATACTCCTCATTCCTCCAAACCTTTTTCTTCTTTCTTACAAGCGACCGATTTACTACCTTACAAGACTAAATATATATTCAAAGATTGATCATATCATACAAAAATATTAGAACATAGTAAATATTAGAGTTTAATGTAAGATGATCAAGACTGATTATATAGATGATTAGACTAACCGTGCTACGTTCACAGACAAGCTAGAGATTTTATTACGTATTGTAAAATACATAGACTTCTAATGCTCAGTATAGATTAGGGTTACAAAGATATACTAGAAGATCTATTTATTTACAAACGTATACCTAATATTAGTAGTAGGATAGCGCTCACGAGCCCATGAGATCACAACTCGAGCCCAATACATCACTACGTTGTCAGCAACAACCATCTTCACACCACTAATCTTTTAGTGCTAGTAGCAACAATTCAGTGTTGTACAATATTTAACAATGATTCAACATCACAATGAGGTCAAAAAGGGCAAATCAGTCTCCAGAACACAAAGATATTTTCCGAGCCCACTATAATGTATAGGACGTATGCTATACAAATACAAATATACATGACACTTAATATAAGTCAAGTAACTTAAAAATGTAGTTCATTAAACATTTTTTGTGGCATTAGAAATCATAAGACCAAATAAACAAATTAGAGATGAAAATTATGTCTTTAATTAAACAATAGCATGAAAATGCAAAAAGTTATACTCCTAATCAATTGATAGACCTAATCTTTTTAGAGCCAACTAAGTAGCATGTGGATAGCATGTGCTTTGGTACAGAAACAAGACTCGTGGGGGTACAACTCCCTCTTTACCAACCTCTTTTGGCCCTCCCCTCCCTCCCATGTGATGCCTCTTGTACATGTATTGGTGGATAACCCCTAATTTTAGACTTCATTTATTTTGTCTTTAGAATTTCCCATTTTTTAAAATTTATACATGAAAATTCAAAAAGTTATACACGTAAACAAGTCATGATTGTTATGTGTGACAAAAAAGTGTTATGTATAAATCATCTCTTTTTGCTTTGTTTCTAATATTTTTGACCCATTTCCAAAGTTTTGAAGTGTTATTTATGGTTTTTCCGCATAAGAATAGTGTAAGGACCATATGTGTAATTCGGTAGTACTATTAGTCATATAGGTGGGAATTTAGTTTCTTCCCTCTTTGGTGTAAAAACCACACATAAAACAAGTCATACACACATTTGTACACAAGACTAGAGGTATCAGAAAGCTGCGAGGACTAGCTTACGCGACTAGTGTTTATCGTATTACGCATAATGTTAAACGGATTGTTGGATGTCGTGATAGTATGAATGACTTACGCATAACAAGCAAGTGTGGCATACACGATATTGGGGAACAAGTTAGTTTATTCTAATCTTATTTAAAAATAGGAAGGTAAAAAGAGTGTGGGTACAAAAGAGAAGATGCCAAAGAAGGAAAAACCAAAAGCATAAGTACATGAGGGTTAGGTGAAGGAGGGAAGTTGGCAGCTTCAATTATTTGCACATGGAAATGGATGAGGAGACACGTTGGAGGGGGGAAAAAACTAATCAATTCTTTCTTCTAATTTACATAATACTTTGAATCTCTTGATAAATAACTTTTTAATTTTAAATACTATGTATTTCAAGATTTTATCTATATATGAAGAGAATATATATATATATATGCAGATTAAATGAGAACACCTTTTAACATCAGAACTTGGCGAATAGTTTATAGCACTTAGATGATCTTTATTTAATGGTTGATATTAAACTTGGTTTAATTAAGGTATATTGATTTTTAATTAAATGATTAGCCTACAATTGTTCTCACCATTCTCTACTTAAAATGTATTCTTACCGGATCCCTCCTCGAGAGAGAGGCAGGATAAAAATATATAGCTTCTACGTACGTACCTGCTATTTACACAAAACATATTAAAAAATCAAATCATATGTTAGTTGTCTAACCATATAAGTACGTCTGTACGTGTTAATTGCAACATGAAACATAGTAACTAAAACATATACATCGATCCTTTTCTCCTGCCAAAGGAACCACCATATGTACATCCTTCATCTGCCGCCAGATTCTGTACAACATATGATACTCGATTACCAGCCTGTCTCAATCTCAAAGGGCTGGTTTTTAGATACAAACTCCAGTATGCATATACCTTTTTTCTGAAAACAGTCTTTCCAGCTAACTAACATGAACACTGATGTTTTAGGGCATTAATCACCAATAATCTCTGCAAGAACATTCACCATTTTCAAACTTATGAAACCTATTAGCATCTCTGACCAAAAACACTTTCTTTGATATCTTTGACAAACCCTTTATAAACTCATGACAATCCCCACAGACTCTCAAGTTTTTGAAAATTCGAATGCATCTCCTACCCTCTTTCTCAATGCCATCATCATGAACCAACACAAGCCCTATCGCCAACTTTTCACTGTGAATCCTCAGGCTCTCTGTGAATTCCTCTTCCACATCATGCAACAAAAACCTCACTTCATAAGCATATATAATGCACCTCGTCCTTCAATCTTTTCTCGACTTCTTTCAACTTTTTGTGGATTCTTGATGGCAATGGATGCTTCTCATCTCCATTGTAATAAAAATATAACTTTTTATTGTACACATTTTAAATAAAAAATTAATTAATGGTTATTTGAAGTAGTACAATCCTAACTTGATTGTTAAGTTGCCTTTACAAGATTGCTTTGGAAAATATAATTTTATAAGTGTATACCCATTGCTTTTTTGATACATCAAATACAGAGGAAATACTAACTTATGAGTAATACCCGATAGTAATGACTAATATTACTAATTGTCATATCAATACTAATTTTTATTTAACTTTTATTTTTCTATATAATTGATAACATATAAATTTTATCAAATAAAATTTTAAATACAAATTTAAATCTTACATTAAAAAATAAAAAATTATAATAAAAATAAAAGAATTACATAAATGGTCAACGTGGTTGTTATGAAATTTCACTTTTAGTTCTGTAACTTTAAAAACTACGAAAATAGTAACTATGGTTGTCAATTTGTTTTACTTTTGGTCCTTTACACTAACTTCGCTTAAGTAGTCAAAGGGTATTTTGATTAATTTTCTATTTATTCTTGTTATCAACTCCCTCTTTAAATAAGTCAATCTCCTTTCCTGCGATGCGATGGAACTTAAACAAACACCCTATTCAATCTCAATCTTAATATATATATATATGTAATACCCGTTTTCTAAATAGCATTAAGAGTAATATTTTATTTCAAATGTTGTGTAACAAGAGGACTCTTGACAATTTGGGTTTTTATTGGTTTAACAACTTTAATAAAAAGAATTATTATTTGGGCTTTAACTTGTACAATTAGTAGCTAACCATGGGTTAAGATGGATTAAAGGGTATGTGGGCTTGGGCTTCAAATTAAGTGTACACCCCCATTTAGGGCACAAGGCCCTAAACACCTTGCTATAGCCGCTCAAACGATTAAGTGTTCTGGTATGCGTGTGTCGGTGTGTGTGCGTATGTCGCGTATACTGCCGAGAGGAAGGAGCAGGCTTCGACCTCCTTCTTGACCATCACGAATTTGAGCTAAGAATCAACTACAGGTATGTAATTACTGCATTCAACAACTAATCTTGGAATGAAACTCTAGCTTAATCGATGAGTATTGGTGTCTATACCATGTACGTCGGCCGAGAGTTACAAACCAAGAAACAAGAAATTTAATATTGATTTTAGGCATAGGTCATATTAGGAGGTTTGAAAATCACTTGAATAATATCGTTACATCCATTATGAGATTGATTGATAAGGTTAGAGTGGAGTGAAGTTGATCTTTTGGGCTGTGTTGCGTGGAACCAAACCGAGAAGAAAAGTGGGACTAGAAACCTCAATTCATGATGAAAATCAAATTAAACTTGTAGGATGCTTATATATGATGTTTGAAACTCATAGCAATTACTATTTTGTGGTTTGGTTAAGTAATAGATGAGATTGAATTTTCAAGTTGGCTAATGGGTTTTATGAACTTCAAATGTTCTTGGTTTGATGAATTGTAAATGGCCCACTTGATTGAATCACAAATTAGATGAATCATGTCCATCACAAATTGAGTAAATATATTTCTAGAATCACAAAATAGCTTATGTGAATGAATCACAAGTTGGTTTAAAGGAATTGAATTATAAATTGATTCATGGTTTTTCATAGCAAGTTAGTTGGTGTTGTTGAATCATCAAATGGTTGTTGCTTTTGAATCATAATTTGGTTATATGTTTGAACCATAAAATGGGTATTGCTTTGAGTCACAAACTAGTTAGTTGTTGAGTTTGAATCTAAAAATGGGTTTTGACTTTGATTTTGTAAACTAGTTCAAGTGTTGACTTACAAATTGTTTTCAAGTGTTGAACCACAATTGATTATTAGTGTTGAATCACAATTGGTAGTGGCACATGGATTACAAGTTAGACTTGCCTACTTGAATGGCTAAAAAACTTGAAATTTATAAAATTGTATGAACATTTGGAATTAGTAGCTATTCTAATTGATTTTGAGCATGGTTATAGAGGCTATTGCAAGGTGATATAGTTGGAAACATTTATGAATGTAAAAGATGGGTAGATGGTTAATTTATGCAAGTTTTCTTGAAACGGGTCACACCGACCCGTTAAGTAAAGAAACGGGCAAATTAACTAAATGATTGGCTTTTGCTCTATCTAAAGACCCTATACATGTTTCTTAGAATGAATATATAAGAGTGCAAGTGATGAAAATCAGATTCGGGTTAAAACGGTGAAAATGCCGAAATATTTGCAAGTTTGACTTTTGTCGTCTTTTTGAGTTAGGACCTCAAATTTTGCAGATGAACCCCTCATGATAAGGGGAACAAGCTGTCTTTAGAAAGTTTTATCCAAAAACGTCGTTTCGGGCTCGATCCGTTAGAGTCAAAGTTGTGGATTTTTGACCCGTTTGGTCATTAAAGAGCTTTATGCTTGGTTTCACTTTTTGGGCAGATTTCTTGGGAGAATATTTGCATTCTAGTATGTTTTTAGTGAGATAAGTAAATGGTAAAGTTTTGGAAGAAGTAAATTGGTCTGGTGGATCGCCAAGTGAACTTGGGCCTAGTGTAACGCGTTGCGCCCAATGTGCATCACTAGCACACTTAGAGTATCATGAGGGATTAATTAGGTACTGAGTAATCTTACCTACTATATCTTGTACTTAAAATGATGTATTTTAATTGTAGGTTGTTATCGGTGAATTGTTATGACTCGCAGATTTACTGTTTTACTGTGTTGTGCTTTTATGCTGAAATTCAGGTGAGTTACCCTAACTTGCTCTATTTCCCGTAATGTGTAAGTGATATGCAAGATGATTATTGTTGCAATGTGTGTGCTTAATTGCAATCGGTTATTATGTGTTATTGTGATGATATGTGAGTAACCAACCGTGCCTTCGTGGTCGGTCGGGGCAGATGACTTCATCTAAAGGTGGGACCTATGATGAGTCATAGCG
>JAUEJL010123775.1:0-11694 GCA_032274825.1 Drosophyllum lusitanicum | reverse complement strand
CGCGTATTTTCTCAATTAAATATATATTTTCCGGCTAAAATTAACCCGATATCGCACAATATTTATATATTATAAACTCGATATCAGTCAATAAAAATGACGGCTCATTAATGAGTCATTAATGGCTCGTTAATGAGAGGTATTTTGGAAAAATCAAGTCTCGCTCTTTAATGACGGTCCACCTGAACGTAATTCACAGTTGGAAAAATATATAAAAGATCAAAATACTCCTATTAATGAGCATTAATGATGGTTACAAATAGTACACGTAATAAAAACAGTTCTCAAATGAAATTCTTCATATATATATATATATATATATATAATATTGATTTGGTGGGAAATATAGTAATAGGATTTTTATTAATATGAAGATGTTTATTATGTTTTAAAGACTTATGAATACGAGATTTTAATAAATTTTAGTACTCATATAGTTAATATTAGTAATAAACTAGCTTAAAACACTACTCGTTAATCATAATTTTTATTTTTTATGATAGCTTATCTGAGATCGTGTCTTCAGAAAGAGAAAGCTTCTGCGAATCAGTCCACACTCTATCCTCCTAACTTAGAGATGGACGTCTGTGTTTCCTCGTTCCATCAACTAAGATAGATTCCCCTCTCCTAACTAGTGCCGCCAAATGCCTCTTCTTAAGGTGACCAAACTAACGCACTCTCCCTGGTCAACAATAGATTCACTCTTAATTCAACTCTGAATACACCAATCAAAATTTTATCTAATAGAGTCTTCCCACGTGTCCACTTCAGCATCCTCATCTCAGCAACTTCAGCATCCTCATCTCAGCAACTTCCATTTTCTCTGTTTGTGTCTTTTTCAATGGTCAACACTCACGTCCATATAACATAGTTGGTCTAACAGTCACTTTGTAAACATTTTCTTTTAGCTTCAATGGAACATTGTTATCACAAAAAACTCTTGTCACGCTCTTTTGCCAACCTGCTCTTCATTTTGTAAAATTTTACAGTCACTTTGTAAAATTTTCATTTTAATATCATTGAAACATAATACCAAACACTAAAATTTTTGGGCAATTACGTCTAGGGAAGATCACCAACATGAACAGCTTGTGCAAACCAATCAAAATTTTAAATTTGTTTTACAACCAACAATCGTTTCAGCAAAAATCATATTTCCTAAAGCCTGAGCAAGTTAATGAAATGGAAAAAGAAGCAAATCCTGGTTATGACATTAAATGGGGGTTGTTCTATGGAAGGTTTATAACCATTTGGGTGTTCCAGAAGCTTAAACGTACAATTCGGGTATAATACTTGATAAAAAATTATCATTTTTTGTCTTTGGAAAGGTAATCGAGTTATGTATAAAATGTGGCAAAAAGAATCATGAAAAATGAAGAGAACTGAGCCGAAAAATCGATTTTAGTTGTTGCTCTGTTATTGTAAAAACAGATTTTTGTTGCTTTAAACGCAAATTTTGGAAACAATACTCAATGAAAAATCATTACTTTTGTGTCTTTTGAAAGTCAATCATGTTTTCTATGAAGTATTACAAAAGCATCATGAAACAAATTTGGAACCAAACCTGAAATTCGCTTTTTGTTGTTGCTGTGTGGAGCATTTTAGAAAATGATGATGTGAAGATGATGGAGACTTTGGATTAAAAAGGTAAAAACTGATGGGGTGACATGCAAATCAAGAAATGTACCACATTAACACATTTTTGTAAACTTTTTTTTTATTAACTTGGGTTTCCGAGCCAACTAATCCTAGTTTGATCATTCGCTTTGTGATACACAATCCTTTTAATTGTAGGTGCAACGGTGTTATAGTAATCGGGGTTAGTGCATAAGTACTTCTTTGGCTAGTTTAAGGCCCCTACTCGGAGCCGTTGTTTTTTTTATTATTGAAGTGTAAAACTGACAGTGTAAAGTCCATTTGTTTTGAGGTAATATATAGTCTCTTGGCTTTTTACAAAAAAAAAAGCACAAGTGAATCTTCGTGGCCACATGAGGGAATTCGGTTGCTCATAAGATTCTAATTTTGGACCTTCGGGTATTTTCACCTTTAGAGATAAAACACTTACCACTAGGCCGCCACCTTGTGTAAAAAAAATTACTTGATATACCATATTGGAACATTGGCGAAACATTATAGTCTTTTAACAACTTCACGTATTATATGTATTCAAAAAATACTTTATGTACCATACTGAAACATTAACATAACGTTATACTCTTTTAGCAACATTAACCCTTTTAATATGTAGGTCAAACTTCACCAGAATGTATTCACCTTTCCCAAATTCATATTATATGTATCTAACTTCAAAAGTGTTATTATAGATTACCTAACTTTTTAAACTTTCTATTGTGTGTATGTGATAACGTAATCAGTAGTGATTAGTGAATAGGTAACCTGTTTTTTATTTTTTTTAAAAATTTTTTAAAATCCTCATAGTTTCCATGTGATGTCATAGATAATCTGCCACATCAACATTTTACTTCTTAGTTTTTAAAATCTCAAAAGATTATGAATGTTCATCCTCTAGTTCATGATATTCATCTTCATATTCAACTTGAAATCCCAAAAATCAATTAACTTGACTGATGGAACATGAAAATCCCTAACATACAATTGAAATGATTTGTGTGATGGAGCAAAAATTTCAATAGAACCCCAAAAAATTGATTCACTTGACTGATGAACACAAATTTCAAACACAAGAACCCCAAATTAATTCACTTGACTTTAGATATATGGAACTCTAAATACAAGAACCCTAAATCAGTAGGCTTCAAAACCTAAACTTCGACCTGGATTTGTTTGCTTCAAAATCGAAATCAAACAAACAGATATGAACAATCCTAAAGGCAGAAAATCCTAGTCGTTCGATCTCGTCAAACAGGAGTATCGTTGATTAAGAAAACCCTTATAGTTCCACATCAACACAACTTCATCAATCGAAATTCAGATCTGTTATGAATGGCGTCCGATTCATCTTTAAATCATGAATTGTGGAACCTTATCCAGATATGTGTTGCGGTCACATGGTGTTAAATAATGACTTGAAAATTGGCATTAATTGCATGGAACTCAATTTAAAGGTGCATGGCGTGGAGAGGAGCCCCACGGCGTGGGGATTCGGTGGTGTCTCGGCGTGCGCCTGGAGCCCACGGCGTGGGCTATTCGCCTGTGCTCGGTGTGGGGTTGAGTCTCACGTCGTGGGTCATGGTACTATGGTAGGCAGTCCAAGGCTTCTTTGGATACATGTTCATGCGGCGCCTCATCATTTGCTTATGGAAATAATTATTTCTATAATTATTTTAGGGCAACATTTTGGTGATTAATTGTAATTATAAATAGAGGAGCTAGGTTTCAGTCATTGTATTCTAAAATTGTAACTCTCTCTGATATCAGTAATAAAAGTCTCTCCGGTTCCTGCCCGTGAACGTAGGTTGACACAACGTTAACCGAACCACGTAAAATCTCTGTGTTCTTTCTTACTTTATTTTTCCCGCTTACGCATAACACATGGAAACTGAAATCCCAAGAACCTTCACGAAAAGAAAGGGTGATTCTATTGGTACCACACACATCATCTAAATGGCCCTCTTGATGTGATATTTGTGAGTGAAAAAACTACCTTAAAAATTGTATATGGATGATTTGACATATGGGTATGTGAGATGAAGAGGGCCAAATAATAGCACCCGAAGAGAAAACAGGGTTGCTAAATAAACGTCAATTAATTTGAATGGGGATCCATCAATGTCGGTTCAATCCAGATTTACCTTCTTTTTTCCTTTTTTTCATTAATAAATTAAGACTATCTGTAAAAACTGTTTGAAAAAAATTAAAAATTAAAAAGCCATCTCAGAAAAAAACGGATCCACATCAACAAGCACAATAAAATTTTCAAAAAGTTGAGTATATGCGATATAAGTTTTTTAGTTGGATACATATAACAGGAATTTGGGTAAAGTTAATGCATTTTTATGAAGTTTATCCTAATATATGATTAAAACATTATTTAAGGTATTCTAATACCTAGTGGCATAACATTTGACATAGCCGTGATTGGTTAAATAAAATTGAATGATAAAGAAATGGAATGTTTAAAATAATGAAATGAGAGACGGAATTGAATGATCTGTTGCATTATATTATAATGTTTATTACTTTCTTTTACTAGAAGATGAAATGAGTCATTCAACTAAATGTTTTTAATATGAATTTATATAATTTTAATCCACGAATATGTTTAAAGAAAGATAAAATATTTATTTATATATTTTTATTTGAGATAATATTTTATATATCAAAATTTCATTTTTTTATACACACATGCACTTCTAAATACACATTACATAAACATGTACATTCTTAATCAACTTTGCTAACTTTTCTATCCATATCTATATCTTCATAATTTTAATATTAAATTTAAATTATATTCCTTTAAATGTTAATTTCATAATTGTGTATATATACGTAGATATCACATTTTATATGACTATTATTTTTTACATGAGTTAGGTATTCAATTTATATTATATTAATATAAATATAATAATTTACATGAGATTGCTTGTGTAAAACATTTATTATAATTATTCATGGGTAAAAATTATAACAATATTTTTCGTTTATCAATTACAAATAAGTAGGAGTTATTTTATTTGATATACAATTACAATTAGATACTTTTCTCTTTCGATTTACAGATAATGACATATCTTTAGTAATCCTTATCAAAATTATTATACTTCATTATATACACATCTAAAATAATGTAAAGAAACTTTATTTTTTTTGTTGTATTATACTCTCATGTGTGTTTTCTTCATCATCTTCATCATGACAATAAGCACATAATTCCATAATAATTATAATGTTCCTTAAAAGACAACTTTTTTCTCGTGTCGGTTATATGTTGTTATATATCATGTCACCAGTAAGAAAAGATTGAAAGTATTTATAATGGACAATAATGGTATACCGACTTCAAAAAACTATAAATGCTATATACAAAGAAGTATTACAAAATTTTGATTTCCCCTGTAATATAAATACTATTCATTATTTACATTCGTTACTATTTTGCATCAAATATTTATCCTCCACCATGTGGTACATAAATTTCCTCTCTAATATAAACACTATTCTTTAATTACGTTGGTTAATTACTATTTTGCATTACTTATTTCTCCTCATATGTGTATTACACGGATCATTTATCTAGTAAATTAATAAAAGATAGATCTATATTTGATTAGATAGAAAACTTAAACAAAAAAAGATGAAAATTTTATATTAAAAATGCTATAGAAAATATCTTTTTAGTAGATTTTTAAAAAAATTTAAAAAAAAACTATAAGAAAAAAAAACCTAAAAACACTATATTATATTGTAAAATTCCATTCCATTCCATTCCTTGAAGCAATAAAAAAACACTCCTATCCTAATGAATGTAAAATCTTAAAATAGAAAGAATCACATTTCATATGAAATGATCCATTCCATTGCTACATGATTAACAAACATGTTTTTTTTTCCATTTCTATGTCGGAATGATACATTCTGTTATGTCTTTCTTTCCTACCAAACACTATGGTAATTTTTGGATAATTTTGTCATTGTATGCATAATGCATGAGTGAATTATATTGTGAGGTGGGCTGAAACAAAGACACAAAGTTATACACATATATGTACATATATAACAACAATATTGATTATATGATTCTTACAAATAACTAAGGGTGCCACATGGTTACGGCCGGCAAAGCCTCATCCGACAAAAAACTTTGATCAGAACTCCCCTCGCCAAAGCTAAACATGGATTCATTGACATTAAGCTGTTTTTGCATGTTGTTAAAACGACTCAAAATGGCTTTGATCACATCCTTCTTCTCACAACAATGTGATGATGAAGAAGATGATGACGGGATAGTAAGATCGAGTGGCGGTAGCGGTGGCAATGGTAGGGTGGTGGGGAATAGATGGTGATTATTATTTATGAGGTCAAACTGAGGATTTGATTGGTTGAACATAGAGGAGAAGCAGGGCACTTGCTGGCTAAAAATATTATTATTGATGTTGTTATTATTATGATTGTGGGTAGGTTGACTTTGGTCAAAAGAAAGAGTGTATGGTTCCATTAATGGTGGGAGAGATGAAGAGCAACTTAGTGTATCTTCATGCACTTCAGACTTATTTATGCGTCTACCCATGCTGCTGTTTTCTTTTCCATCAACTATTTCTCTATTCTTACAAAACACTCTACACAGCACCCAGTCTTCCTGTAATAAAGATAGATAATTTCATCAATGTTAATGCATGTACAACCAATATGTATAAATGACAGTGAATATACAAAATCAAGCGATGGTCATCTTATATACATGTTAAAATGATTAACTTATGATCAAAAGAGTCTTCTTGTAGATAAATTAAAATTGTTCTTTTTTTCAAGAAATAAACAATCACTGTGTATCTACTTGGAAAAGATATTTGTTTTTGAACATCAGCTAGAGTAATTAACCTTTAAGTAAAAAAGATCATTTCTGGATATGAGATTGAATACCTTGACTGAAGAATCAAGTGGAGGTGTAAGGGAACCTTGGAGCCTAAATTCATGCATCACCCAATCAGTTTTCTTTCCTTTAGGTGCCCTTCCAAGATAGAAAACCAGAGTCTTTCTCATCCCAACAAGTGTACGGTTTCGAAGGACAGATCTGTCTTTTCCAGTTGCCTTCCAGTAACCCGACACTGTGGCTCTGTTTGTTCGTAGTCCTGTTGCGTATTTTCGATCTCGTTGGCTATAAAAGTACCATTCTTTGCCTCCCACACATGCCGTTTCTAACAATATTTAATAAAATAATTAATTATTGTAGTTAATAGCCGAATAAAAATGGTTATATTAAAATTTTCAGTATATGCTAAGTGGAACCGTTTATTAAAGAATGATTTAAAAATGTTTGGATAACTATAAAAATAATTATGTATGTTTCTTTTTTTAAGAAAAACACGAGTTTAAAAGAAAATGCTGGAAATCTAACTTCTATCATAAGTTATACGTTACACTTGTATCCGTATGATTGTATGTGTATAATTTCTTTGTTGTTTGATAATGTTTAATTTGTATTATAATATATTTATATATGTGTTCATTCGTTTAACATTAAATGAATAAATATAAACAAACATGAATAAACAATCATCGAAGCGAATGAATACGAACAAAAAAATTCATTTGTTTATGTGTTCATGATCATTTACTTATTTGTCTAAAGTTAAACGAATGAATATGAACAAGACTCATTTGTGCTCGTTTCGTTCTTTTACAATCTTAGATATTTCCAATATGTTAAAGTACAATATTAATGTAACAAACTTGTTAAAGCTTATCCTTATATGCAATATAACCGTCTACAGCATATTTACTACCAGATTCTAATCAAACTCCATTTTCGACAACCTCCGAACCCATATTCCAACCAACGTGGCAACCTCGATCTAAACCTACATTGTGGTCGATCTCCTTCCGTCACCAATCTCCTTTACCCCACAACCCGAAAACAACACGCTTGTCAGCTACAAATACTTAAATTGAACTTTAACTCTACAAAAAATTGGCGAGTTTTGGGCAGAAAAAAGAGAGAATTTAAAGAGAAAAAAAGAGGTCTTGGTTGGAGAAAGGTGACATGTTTGGCTCGACTCTAGGTTCCATTAATAAGGTTGCTGAAATAAGCTACAGTCACCAAAATCTGAGATTGGGTCTTCGAAAATGGGTTTGGCTGGAAACTAGTTACAGTAAATTTGCAATGAACAGTTTTAGAAAATTACAAAAGAAAGTTTACAGAATACAATAATAATTAGAGGAAAATTAAGCAGGTTACTTAAAATAATGGCATAAGTGATTGAATATAAAATATTAAAGGATTATTAATATGTATTAAATATTTTATTAATATTTATTTATGAGGATGCAGGTGAGTGTGAGACTAAGAGCATTTAGTTCACAGATTTTTTTTATGAGATTTGTAAAGTTTTGTTTGTTTTGTAAATATATGAAAGATTTTGAAATGTAATAATAGAAACTTTCCGAGTTATATAATACTACTAATACTAATAATGGGTTGTGTTCAATAAAGTCCATTTAAAAAACATAGTCCTGAAATTTTAATATTAAATCACATGTGATTCAGTAGACAATCACATGTGATTTGTAAAAACATCACATGTGAATTACGAAAAATTACGAAAATGTCACTCGGTCCAAATTTTTAAAATTTAATCTAGACCATTAATAACATTGATCCAAAGGCTAAAATTAGTCCCTTGGGACTATGAATTAATTATGGACTATATTGAACATTAATAATAATACTCCTATATATTGTTTTTAGAGATGTTTTGTAAAGTGACAACTTAAACCTTTGAGTACCTATTTGCATTTATAAAGTCCTTAAATCAAAGGATTTCATGGGTTCTTAAGAAATTCATATATTTAAAATATCTTACTTTTTTCTCATCATTTCCATCACTACGAACTTTAGGACTTAAATACTACTTAACTAACAATAAAAAAAAAACTAAAGAAAGGAAAAAGACTACATATGCCCACCTCCTTTCTCATTATGTGGCTTCGCTACACGTATTCTCCATGCCTACTCATCACCCACGTATGGTCGTATGCTAGTGAGAGAGGTCGGCGTGGGTGACCAAACCTGCGTGGAAGAGCCTCCACCACGCCGTGGAGAAAGGAAATACCACAACTTGGCTGTGTGGTTGATGGCTATGGGTGGTGGTCGGCTACTGCGCAAGAATTTGAAGCGTGGTTGGTTTTGTGGCTAGCACTCTCATAATCTTATTTCTTTTTTTTCTTTGGTTTTGATTGGTAGTGGGTCCCAAAATTTGGTGTGATAGGAAGTGACCGAAGACAAAACCGACGTGACGGTGTGGTGGGTGTGGTGAAAAGTAACCACTTCTCCCACTCTGACTACTACGTGGTGGCGACCCCATGCACAATTCGACACCCATCGCAATACTCTCAAGTCTATATATTGTATTATTATAAAAATCGTTAGTGTAGAATTCCATTTATGAAAAGAAAACGATTGAACATATATAGATACAATGAACAAAAAAAGAAAGACACAAAACCATTGAGACATCACTGTCAGTTTAGGGAGGCAATTGAGCTGTTTTAATTCCGTTGGTTACTATTTAACTTAATTATGACCCATCAGTTAATAATTTTTTATTAAATAAACAATTATATCAACTTATTTATAGTAGTAAAATATACTAAGCAAGTAAATATTTAATATAGAATCTCAAAAAACCCGTTTAGAAATTGTTTTAAAAATAAATAATAGTAATAATAATAATAATAATAATAATAATAATAATAATAATAATAATATTATTATTATTATTATTAATATTATCGAAGTTATTTGGTTTCGGACGTGAAGTGTGCTGTCTGCTGTGTGCGTGTGTTTGAGGGCCTATCAAGTGGGCAGTGACGACAACTAAGCTTTGGCCAGGGCCATCTAAGTGGCCACCCTAGCTCATAAGTTAGTCATTTATGTATGAGACTAAAGTGTCAATATCTATAAATAATTAAAAAAAAAACTTAAAATTATTGTCTGATTTAGTATCTTAATTTATTCCAAAATAAAATAGCCCACTTTTAAAATATTATTTTCTTATTTTTTAATTAACTATTCACTTTATTTCCAAGATTTCTTATTGCTAGAGTATTTGAAAAGTCTTGGAAGATACTTTTTTTAAGCAAAGTCTTAGAAAGACTTTTGGTTCAATTTCTATTAGGTTTAAACATCTTGAATAGCTACAGGAGTATGAGAGACGGCTAAAGAAATAGTTAGGTCAGCCCTATTAAAACGAGAAATCCCTTTTATCTTATTTTTAACTATTAATCGTATATCTTAAAATATATGGCTTTAGTTTGTATATAATAATTTTAAGACAGAAGAATATTGATCACTATACGTACTAGTTTGTAATTCCCTTTAATCGTCTTTAAAATTTTGTCAAAATAAGTAAATTAAAAAAAATTGACATGTAAATTAACGTATGTGATCATCGTCTTAAGATTGGGTTTTTTTTTTTTTTAACGTGGACAACTTAAAGGGATATTAAACGTCAATTTCAGTATAAAGTAAGTGAAAGAAATATGCAATATGAAAGCTCAAATAGTTTCCAACTTTCTGTATAGGTGTGTGAGTGACAAAATAACACGTAGATTAGGATATATACATATATACTACTCCTATCCTTATTTTTATATATAAAAATAATATAATAAGGCCTTTCATCTAGTTTTGATTGATGGACTTTGTTCTGTTTGTATTTGACTATTTTGTACGTGTAATAGATAATATATATGCAAAAGTTTAAACGAGAATTGTTTTTCGTACAAGAACTGCGAGAACAAATTTTAGCCGTCTAATTTTTCCTCTTTCAATTGTACGTATTGCCCAATGAATTCCTTACATGCACCCTGCCACACTCAATCCCCTCACGCTATTCATCCATGAATTCTATTATCCAAAATGAACGGTCAAGATTGGTTCTCGCGGTTCTCGTACGAAAAACAGTTCTCGTTTGAACTCTCCCCTATATATATATATATATATATATATATATATATATATACACCAAGCACTTTTTATTATAAAGTTTTTGTTTTGTGTTAGATTTTCATTTTTCCAGATGGATTTCTTGTGATGCATCATGCATAGTGGTTTACTAATTTTTACTTCTTTCTCTGACTTGGTCTAATTTTCTTTTATTCAACTCATTTGAAAATTAAGCATCATCCCTCGATTAATATAATTTGAGTTCCCTGAAATCCACCTTTCACTTTTTAGCTCAAACATTTGGTATTTAATTTAACTTCATCATTGTATCAAAAAAGATAACAAGAACACCACCAACATATATGGTGCTAATTTTTTTTTTTAAACACCCTATAAACTATATACATATCCCTATAAATTTGGGTTTAGTTCGTAAATATGTATCCAACTTGTCACATTTTACTATTGTATGTATCAGACTTTCAAACTTACCATTTAATGTATCCAAGTCTCAAAAGTTACCATTTAATATACCCGGTTACCTACACAACAGGTAACCAATAATTTTTTTATTTTTTATTTATTTTAATATTTCAACATTTTCCACCTCATCATTATTGTTGTCACATCAGTATATCATGAAGAAATCCATCATCTTCATCCATAAAGAATGAACAAAATTGCAGAGAACATTCATCATCTTTATCGGAACAAAAACCAAACTCAAACCAAAACTTATTAAAATCTGAAACCAAAATGCACAGAACATTCATTCATCATCTTCATCGATGAAATCAAAACTGAAACATAAATCATAAATCAAGATCTGCAAAACCATAAATCAAGATCTGTAAAAAAAACCTAAATCGCAACCCTAAACTTAAATCGAGCCAAGAACATAATTGCAACCCTAAATCACAACCCAATCTGAAATTGCAACCCTAAATCGCAACCCAATCAGAAATTGCAACCCAAAATCGCAACCCAATCATAAAGAACCAAGAAAGTGAAATCGAGCCAAGAACAGAAATCTAATAGAAAACCCTAAACTTACCTGAAGATGAAGGTGAATGAAAGCATCGATGAACCTGAAAATCGAAACC
>JAUEJL010123764.1:0-11695 GCA_032274825.1 Drosophyllum lusitanicum | reverse complement strand
ATATATATATATTAATCACTTCATCTTCATTTTTTGATTTTAAAATTTACACAGGCTTTCACAAACAAAAACTATTGCATATATATCTGGAGTAGCCCCACATTGCAAATGGGTCAGCAATATGCAAGAGTAACCATCGACTCACAAGAAACCATCGTCGGACGTGAACCATTGAGTCGCAAGAAACCATAGCGAAAGCAACCATCGTAGATATGGTCTTGGATCGAGATCTGTTCAGTTTCATTCAAGATGCCTATAGCAACCATCGTACGTAGATCTGCTCTTTGAGATCACCAAAGTGACCGCGCCTCATTGAGAGATCTTCCCAGATATGTTCGAGTCACGTAGTACAACCATCTCATCGAGATATTCCCAGATTCGAGCGTGCAGATATTGTCTTTTTTTCAGTTCAAGTATGTCTAATATTAAGGTTCAATTTTGTTAGATTTTCTTATTGACCTGATGTTCTTGTTCAAGAATGTGGGTGTTATTGTTTCATATTTTGGTATTTAGTTTTGTAAGGATTTAGTCAACTTGAGACTTGTTCGAATATTTTTGTTACCGATCCGATTTGTTTATATGTTGATCGAGTAATATTGTTATTGTTTCATATATATTTGAGTTTCTTATTCGTTTATATTGTTATCGTTCCTGTTTTATATATGTTTTTAATTTGTTCTTATACGTTAATTAGTACGTGTTCTTGGGTATGAAACAAATATGGAAACTTAAAATCGTGATTCGTTAGGGCATGGTTAAAAGATGAGTAGAATCAACAAATATAAAATCTCAGCTCAGATCTGGATTTCCAAATATTAAAAAAAAAGACAAATAGATAACGGTCTCTATTATATATCCTCGTTAGAAAATAAACAAATATTCGATCTGGATTGAAAGGAAGGGTTGTGTCTCGATCACATTAGAGTATTTGGAGTGGAAAGAGACAGGGACCGGTGTGGTAGGGCTAAGGTGAAGACGAAGAGGCCGGGCGGGCGGGTGTGAAAGCTAGATGATCGAAGGCATCGATCCTAGCTCCAAGGCTATGTGATGAACTGATATGGTAGCTAGGGTCCAAGCTAGCTGCATGCACTTTCTATATATTATTCTCACTGTACGTACTTTTAATGTAGCAAATCCACGTACCATGATTCCATGAACTTCTGCAATTCCATCTAGCTTCTGCGGGATATATCGATAGGAGATCACTAAAACATGCGATCATTGTAGCATTAATTTTACCAATAAAATAGACAAATATTCGATCTCTTCTATGCTTAAAGTGGAGAGGGGCACAATTTATAATTTATAATATCGGTAAATTAAACTTGAGTTGTGGTCAAATATTCTTAAAAGGCTAGCTTTTCTAATAGAATATTATAATGTTTTAATTTTGTCATGTGTAAAATTCTTAATTAATTACTTTTGCCGGCCATGTACGTACGTATTTATCACATGCATCCTGCCTTCTGTAGTAGTATGTGTTGGATCAAATCTCTATTTACAACACAAATTTCAACACGAACATTTCAGATAAAGAAATCGTATTTATAAACTTCTCTGTATATATTTGAAGTTTTACGTGTTCATCATCGTTTACACATATCTGTACATACATATTTATAGACATACATATGGTGGCGGTTATTTGCCTTAGCCGCCGCCGGCTATGTAACCGTCGGCAGTTACTTCGCCGGTGGGGGTGGGGGGCGGCTGTAACATGTTTAATAATAATAATAATAATAATAATAATAATAATAATAAACTAAAGTTTAATTATATCCTAAGTATTTAGATCGAGGTTAACTATCACCAACTATATGGAGCAACAATTGATATCAAGCTGATACTAGCCTAAATAAATTGTGAATTCAAATTAAAAGGCTGCTAGATAATTTCACGTGTGACTACTGAGTAATGAAATATGAATATCAAAAGTGGCTTTTGGCATAATTGGTATAGAACAAGCTTTATTGACCTAATGGTTGTGGGTTCAAGACTTGATGCTATAGACTGGTGTATTTCATTATTTACCTTGGCTCCTCAAATAAATAAAAATAAAAATAATAATGTAGCCTCACCTGAGGCATTTGCCATGCTCCTGGTACATTTAATCTAGAAGCCACAAACACCTGCACGCAATCAAAGCATGTTACGATGTTCCTTGCATCTATGAATCAACTACGAAAAAATTCAAAGTCTCATACCCAAAAGAATAAATAAATTGCAAGGGGGGACCGAATGAAAGGTAGCATTAGCATACTGTCCCGCTATCCTTAATATAGATTATAGAGTGCCAGAATTTGAAGTGAATATATTATGAAGAAACTTTACACAATAAATCATACTTTTCTACACAGGTGATCTTTTTAATAACTATGAAATGACACAAAATGTAGGAAATGTGTAGTTTTTCATTAATTGATTAAATTGCACATGACAGGTAAGGATTTGCTAGCTTCTACCAAAATGCAATTCTCAAGGTCAGCCACAGTTGTTGAAGAATTATGTTGGCCTATCACAAATTCTCTAGCAGTAAACATTACTTTTATTGAATTAAACTATACTCCTAAACTTGGATAAAAACTCCTGTAAAAATTTTACATGGCATGTTCATGAATTACTATTATTTGTTAAGAAAAGAGCAGGTATTATCTGGCCCGTATCCAACGAGAGTTCAATCATTAAAAAGTTTAAATCAAATTAAATATTCCATCAATGGAAGCAGACCAAATTTCCATGTAAATTAACAACTTTCTCCAGATCCAATACAAAACCACAAAGGCCTTCACATGCACACCATTAGAAAATTACGATAAGATTTGATAAATAAATAGTAAATATATTAATAATAAGACTGACTGGTAAACCAATTTTAAAAGCAACTTCAACGAGAAGGCTCGTCATACACCTTTTTTGAGAATTATTCCCAGCAATATTATTTTAATCAAATTTCAACGCATCAAACACCTAAGAAACGTATTAAAATATATTTCCTTTCCAATTCCAAGTATCAAATGATTAAAAGATATTAAACTTCAAAGTAAAAATAATTGCATCATGCTAGTTTCTGCTTCCAAAATCAATCAGAAACATATCTCAAACTTCAAAACTGAAAGTCCATACTGATTTTGCATCAGTAGCAGAGAAAAACAGGAATACGAACGCAATTGAAGTAACGACACATCGTGATTTTAAACATAACATAACGAAATTCGAACTGAATAAAATGAAATCACTAATCGTGAATCCGAGTTCCAGCATCTACAACACAAAAAATCAACAACAGTGCACAACTGTACGAACAGAGTAATTACAAACTACAGAAAAAACGAAGGTTGTTACCAGATTATCGGAGTTGATTAGACAAACGCCGACGTTAGGCCGGTAGCCGGAAGGCAGATCCTCCATGGAGATGATGTTTAGAGAGAGAGAGAGAGTAGAGAGAGAAAGTGAAGAAAGTCAATGAAATGTCAGTGTAAGAGCGTGTGCGTGTGTACATATATACTCCGAGAGGGATGCAGGGGAAGAATATAAGGTGAAGATGACGGAGGATGCGAGTGAGAGAGAGATTTAGGGTCCGTTTATCGTGCGCACCCTTCAACTTACATTTCACAAAGAAAGGATCTGATGCCTGCTGCCCCACTGTCTTATCGTGAACCCTTGTCTCGCGGATTTATAATAATATAGAAAAATAATATATCCTCCTACTTTTTCCTTCTACTTCATCCTTCTATTCATCACAAGATGACATGTGGAGTTCACTAATTCTCTTTCTTTACCTCATCCATTGATTTTGACATTTGTGTTAATCTTGTAAGTAGGAGGATATATCAGCTCTCAATAATATAAAATAATAATAATACTATTAAATATTAACATTAAAAAAAAGAAACTATATATATAGTTAACATTATATATATAATTAGGTGATGTTTCATAAAGTCTTTAAGGATATTTTTAAAGTTCTATTATTTTTATTAAGTTCCTTATCAATAAGTTTGTAAATATAACATTACTTATCATGAGTAATATTAGACCATATCATCACCTATATCATTTCCTTGAATAACAATAATAGTAAAATCTAAATATAGCATTCTAAGTAATTATTATAGTTGCAATACATCTAAGTTACTAATTGTTTAGATAAATAGTGATGTAAAATATATTACATTCTAAGTTATTATTATAGTTGTTATACATCTTTATTGGTAACGTATTAAATGGTTTCATAAAAGGTAAATTACGTAAAAATACAATGAACTGTTAATTTGCTATAAGAAGTGATTTGTAGGTATGTTTATAAAACTTTCGTGCAAATAACCATGATCGATTATGGTGAATGACACATTTGGACCAGAATTTTCTTAATACATTTGAACCGTGTTTTCTGGGTTGGTGTGGTGATGAAGGGTTTTGACGAACAAGATCTTGTTTCTTATTTTCGCATATTAAAAAGAAAAAAAAATCGGTAGTTTTACAATTAATGAAAAGAAAGGTGGAGGTACATGATAAGTACGATGGGGGCACACAACAGGCTATGAAAGATAAAGGGTTGGTGGCGTACGATAGCTGTGGTGATGTATGGTGAGGTCAAATGGGTTGGGGAAAGTGGAAAGAAGACAAAATGTAATGGGGCTAAGAAATAGCGTTGACTTTCAGTCATTTAAGTGGGAGCAGCTGTTATTAGTTTCCTTTCCTTTTTTCTATTTTTTAATCATTTTTATACCATTATATATAATTGTGGTTGCAATTTGCCACTTTAAAACCATCATTCAATTTAAAGTTAAATTATTGGAAACAAAACCATATACATTGAAATGCAAATATGAAATTCATATAATTTTCAATCAGCTGCTATCAATTATAGAAGGGTCTTATAATGAAAATATTGCTATCTTCAATTTTTAAAATATTTAGGAAATGCTTGATTTAGGGTTACAAGGCGGCTAGCGCAAGATGAATTGTGCTACAACTCCATCAAAGTGACGGTCAAAACACAATGACAGAGAGAATGAACGATAGATAAATTATAACTATTCGCGTAACATTGAAACATTATTATATGCTTTGCACGTACTGTTATCCATAATGTTCTATTAAATAGGTATTTAAAATCTATAGTACTTAGTATATAGATTATAAATACTTAATAAATTAATGATAGATCCGTGTTAAATAAAATTAGTGGTAAATGATGTGATGTTTCAAATTAAATTTCTCTCTTTTCATTGGCTTTAAGGAAGAATTAAGAAATGAAAGTCAACATCTTGAGCAAATGGGATCAATTAGCCTGCTGAAGTAGCCGAAGAAATGGGTGTCTAGGAAATTAGATCAAAGATCATGTGGTGAATGTACTACAGCTTGGCACCTCATGTTCTCAATTGTAGCTCAACCTGACCTCATGTCTACTTCGTTTAGTATGAAATGCTTTATTATTAATAATAATAATAATAATAATAATAATAATAATAGAGAATAAATTAGCTATATCATCATGTAACCAGTTAGTTATATGATGCACACACAAATACTTGGTAAGCCATGCTTATACACTATGCACCATGATGACCTCACAAAATTTTTTTGTATGCATCATGTAGCTAACTGGCTTACTGACTATATGATGTTGTAGCTAAATTATTCCCATAATAATAATAGTAGTAGTAGTAACTACTGTCTTTCCAAAAAAAAAATCTACAATACTTAGTTTTTTCTTTCGACTTTCTAAAATAGACTATAGGCCTATTCATAAATATTGTGGAAACAATGCTTGAATTTCATTTTGATAATTTTGTTTATTTTTTGATGTCCATATCACATGTTTATTTGTTTTCATATATTTTTCTATTAGCCATTTGAAACCAAATGCACCCTTAGTTTTTTAAAGTTTTTCATAGTTATTCGATTTTAATTGATTTTTACCTTATAAAATGATAGATATATACAAAATATGCTGGTTTTGGACTCATACGTGCAAAACTTCTATCACATTTGCAAATTAATATATTAAATAAATATTGATGTAGCTATTAGTATTTATCTTTATTTCTATCATACTATTATTCTCAGAATATATTTAATAAACACAATATCTCCTTTTCTGTAATCAATATTTTTAAAGTATGTTACATTTTGGCTTATGTGGTTTGGAGTTTGGACTAAACTACTTACTTGGTTTCGGTAATTTAAAATTACAAATTAGGTCATCTTCGACCTAGATTTGTTACGAATTTGATCTCTAGTCAAAATGTTAAACTAAAATGACATAAGTACCCTTATATTGTTAATTGCAAAGGCTGAACTACACCTCTCCCATTTTTTATTCATTTTTTTAATTTTAATTGTTGTTGTATTATTAAAACAGTTGAAAACTAACCATTAATACATGAATTCACTTGTTTGTCACTTGTCAGTACTTGAATCTCGTCAATTCAATCCTACCATCGGCATGCATGACTTGAATCCTCATGAACGCTTGATTTGCAAGATTTCTCTAAAAACACATACCTAAACTATGTGTTTGTTTAAGTGTAACAATTTCCTTTTATATTAACTTTTCTTAACTAGTATAACATATCCCTAATTAACATTTCTACCTAGGGAATAGTTTTTAAACTTAGGGTGTTACATCCATATTTTTTCTTGAATCACATGGACAAAAAAATTAACTACTCGTATTTGTAAGAAGTTTCTCGCATTATCCATAAATTTAGAACCCTTCCATGTTTGCCTACTCTTACACAAACATAAGTACACGATAGAGAGAGCAAGGGTGGGCGAACATGAAGGGGTTTGTGTAATGAACATCAAAAGGGGGGTAAGGGTGTACATGTTGAATCGTGAGTGTTGATTTACAATTTATGCTTTTAGGGCGTTACGGATAGCAATGGTTTTAACAGTATGGATTTAAGGTAATTTTAGCAAAATTACACGTAATTGAATTTTATATTGAAGCTGAAGCTTAAATTAGAATTAGATATTTTGAAAGATAGAATTTGAGTTTTTATTTATATTGAGACGTTTTTTATTTGTATTTTGAAGTGTTTGGTAAGGTATCTATGGTAGTAGCTACAATGTAAGGCAGCGTATAAATGACACTGCTTCTAAAAGCTATTTAAATAGAAGTATTTGCTAAATGCTCTATTTACTTCTAAAAAGCAACCTGAATTAACTTTTCTTAATTTCTTTAACAAGCTCCTATAATATCAACATAGACTTACAAGGAACTAATGTTTAAGCACTCCTTTAAGCTACTTGTTGGTTCACATAACGATTGAAGTACTGAAAGGCATGGTTCTACTACTAAGGGTTTCAATTCCAACTACAAAAGAACATTTGAAATAAAATAATAATTTGGTAAAGATTAGATTTAGCTAAAAAATTGAAATAGGGTTATGGAGCTCTGATTAGGGAAAATGCGAAGATTTATAGTAAACTGTGTTTGAATTTCTATCCAAGCCTATAGGTTTTTCCGAAATTGATGTCTCGTTCTCTCCATCAGATCCTCGCCCGCATTATTGATAGGAAGCAAAAGACCTAAATTGGGTGATTCCCATGAGGATTTAGACGGTCGAGGGACTCAAACCTTGCATGTCAAAAATACCTAGTATGAAGAGGTATGGAGAGGAAATCAATTCCAATTGTTGACTAAAAAATTTGTTCAAGAATAATCTTCTCAATAGTATCTTCCAGAATTCATATTGAAAGATGATTGGAATTTTAGAATGATTGAAAATTGAAAAAGAAAGATTGAAGAATAGTGATTTAAGTAACGTGAAAAGGAAAACAAAAAATAATTAGGCCTTAGAATAATACTATGTAGAATTATAATGTGTAAAATGGTGCAAAGTGTCACTAAAGATAGTTCATCTATTACTAATTGTAACATAGATGTATTTAAAAACATTTACTTTTAAACGAATTTAAGTTATATATATCTACCAAATCATGTATTCTTAATTTTAAAATTAGCAAATCAATTTTGGTTGTACGTGTAAAAAAACATAAATAGGGTTAAATCAACCTGGACGGAAAATTTACATAGAGATGTCAATGCACACTTTCATTGATTAAGGGATATCAATTTTTGACACAACTTACACAAGGGATTAACACGAACACATGGCAGTCTAAAATATTTTCGAGGTGCGAGCTAAAATTAAAAAACGGGTCCGTAAAAATACAATATATAAAACGTTGAGTAAGAAATTTACAATTGTACGTACTTACTGTAACAATAGATGAAATTATACAATTAAGTGCTTTTTTCGAAACATGATTTTAACAAATAACCCACTAATATGCAAATACCAATTAGCCAATTACAAACTAAGTAAAACTAATAAACAGTGATTCATTAATTAAAATCTAATAGTTACCAACCAAGCAAACTAATAAACAAACTACTATGCAAACGTCAATTAATTACCAGATAACCAATTATCAAATAAAAAATTAATATACAAATACCAATTCAATAATTATAGTAAGTAAATTAGTAATATGCAAATACCAATTAGTTACTAGATAATCAATTGACCGAACAAAAAGTAAGTAGTTGAATGAGTGAAATATAAGCAGTAAATAAAAATTAAACTAGAATTGAACGAACAAGGATTAAATAAAAGTTTAGACATGTTTGAGAAGTTCGAAGCATTTAAAATCTCAAATATACCTTAAATAAGTTAAATTTCATAATTCTATCATTCCAAAAAGTTTAGGATTTCATTTTTTCCCCAAAAAAACCGAATAAGAATAAAAGATTGTGATTACCAATTGTGTTTCTTCTTCCCAAATTGTATGATTTCATCCCACATGGTCAAACGATTTTGTATATTCTTCGTAAACTAACAATCGATTTTTTGATGAATTGACGATTCCTTGATTTTCTTCCCAAACGGCCACTACTAGAAAATCAGGCATCACAAAGTGATTTCCTACAGACCAATTTTGGTGGGAAATATTCAACAAAATTTTCACGGATTTGAGTCATAAAGTAAATTTTCAACTGACTTTCCAAGAATTTCATGGGAAATCCGAGAAAAATGGTTTTCTCATAAAGCTTTAATCCATGGCCGATTCTGCGTAAATATGAGGAAAACAACCATTTTTCACAGATTTATCAAACACAAAATAGGGTGTTGTGTTATAATGTGCCAAAAAGATATTGGCAATTGAATATATGATTTATGCTTAGAGTGTGAATTTTGAATCTTTAAAAAATTCTTAGTGTTTACAACAATTAACTCATAATACATTAATTAAACTAGGCTCAAGTTAACCATGTACATTATACATACACAAAAGAAAAAATAGGTCTCTCTAATTCATGGGTCTTGGACAGTCGCCCCCTTTCACACGCCTTTTAAAACGGCCCTACACGAACACAACACTAAATTGAGTTGACTCAATAATGGGTCGACACAAAAATGATACGGAAAATTAGGGATCAAGTTCTAGTCAACACGATACCCTGAAGTTAAAACGGTTAGCTTGAATAACACAAAATCTTGAATTTCTTAGTTTAGACTTGGAGTGAACAAGTGAAATGTAAAATTATGAATATCATCAAGGTGCCAAAATGAAAAAGACAAATAAAACTGGGATAATTGCTCCATACGTGTATTGTATTATGTATTATTAAATGTTAACAATGCAGATAAAAAAAACTGTGTGAAATTTTTTAAACCGAAAACCTAATCCTATTAAATTTCATTTATCAAATTGAACAAAAACTATTAAATTTAGGTACGAATATTTTCAACAGACATACGTAAAATGATGATGGGTTTATTTTACGAAAGTGGGTCAATCAGAAACATGACCATAACCTAACACAAAGCGGACACGATTAAACCCGGTACAAAATTAAATCAAGTAAAAAATAGATTGACAAAAAATGACATGAAAATACGACGACACGAATATGACACTACCTATTAACATAAACCCCGATTGGAATTGCCACCCGTACTTTTTATGATTATCTCATAAACAATGGTAGGGCTTCTTACGTCATAAAAGAATTTGTTCGTATTTTTATGCTCGAAAGTTTAGCCGGGAATAATCATGATTAGGATCAAATAATTAAAAAAATGTTCTCAGCTCTTCACTCACAGCAATAATAAATAACAATTTATATTAATTTTTTTGAACAGTGTTAACAATTTATATTAAACATTTAACATTTATATTAAATGTTTGTAAGTATGTTTAGTTGTGAGCCAGAAGTGTGAGTAATTATTAATTAATTCAAATGATGGTGTCTTTTAAACTTTGATTGAGGAGGGACCCTCGTTTTAACTACCAGGCCTCCATGTGAAGCTATCCTCTCCTTTCTCTTTTGGTTTTGATCCTTTTTTACGGTTTTCTTTTCTTTTCCCTTTATATTTAATTAATTATTTATCTTTACTTCTTTTTCCCTAATATTTCTTTATAAAAGATTGTTTATACCGGATCAATCCCGAGTCCAAGATCTTTTAGAATTGAACTGATCATTCTTAAGAACCAACTTACAGATAATGTTTAGCTGTCTTGTGATTATACCACTAGGCCTATACCAAACATTTGCACCAAGTGAATAAAGACTATTCTAGTAGGCAAAGACCTCAGGGTTATTTTTCTAATATTTCTAAAGTTTCTCGACTTTTTAAATAATTAAACAACCTCTAAACGAAACCTACATTAGTACATTATACTATTTATCAATTGATGAAGTAAGATGATAATTTATCATGAGATTTTGAAAGACATTTTAGTAAATTTGCAATAAAATTTTTTCCTTAAAATTATTATTATTATTACTCCGAAAAGATCCTTCATTAACCCCAATTCACATATACTTTTTAATTTTCTTATTATTTATTATTATTACTAGATAAATGCCAGTGTGATACACGTGTTGATTTAAAAGATAATAAATATTAAAAAATAATAAAAATATATTAAATAATTATAAAAAGCGAATGAAATGGGAACTTAAAAAAGTGATCACAGATGGCGTCAACATTTAAACCAGCAGTAGAAACGTCAGCACGAGGGGGAGAGTAGACGTGACGGCAGAAACGTGGTATCATGATTCGAAGAGACGTGAGTGTATTTATTGTATTTAGGTCATCGATTATTATTGTTACAATTAGACGCAATAAAATTAGGTGTTTATTGGTTAGAAATAATTCTTTTGTAATGATTATATAATATTTTATAATGGTAAAACTAAAAATTTGGTTAAATACGATATTTTGACATATTATAAAGGGTAAATATAATATTTGTAAATTAAGGTGGACAAATACGATATCAGATGGCGTCAACATTTAATAATTTTGATTAATTTTAAAGTCTAAATTGAATTCGATTTTGACCAAAAAAAATCAAAATTGGATTTTAATTTTTTCCAAAATGGATGATTAAGATTTAATAATTAAAACTTTTATCTAAATTTAATAGCTAGAATTCTTTAATAAATTTTATTGAAATTTGGGAGTTAAGAGTATTAGAGGTCGTTTGTTTTTCTAGAAAATGTCTTAATACATCTTAATCTGAATCAATAAGAGGTATTACGATGGAAGGGCTGTTTGTTTTTTCTTTTTATTAAGATCTGAAAACCCCTTAAAGAATAAGAGATAAAATTACCTCTTATAACATCTTAACAGAATTTATGTTTCATTATCCTATAATAATCAGACTCCTT
>JAUEJL010123753.1:0-11695 GCA_032274825.1 Drosophyllum lusitanicum | reverse complement strand
TTGATGTGTCTGGTACCCCAGTTTGGTGCATTGAGCCGGGCTAGCTACCCTGCGAGATATGTCGCCTTCTGACTACGACAGCTCATCACAAGATGCTAGGATAGCACTGTTTGAGCGTGATTGATGATATGTGATATACTTATGTTGATTATTATGCTATTTTGTATTCATTAGCTTTTATAGCTAACAGATACTCTCTCCCGCATGTGCAGGTGATCCTTAGGCTGTGAGCTCGGGTGCCTGCGGGTAGTTACTTGTTTTTTGGAGGAACACTGTTTTGTTAAACACTCTGTTGATACTATGTTTGTATTTATACTCAAATAATGGTCGACCGGTCAGTATCAGTAACACCAAACGATGTAATGTGGCTAATTTTTTATTGTATATAAATTGCCACGTGTTTTATTCCGCTGCGTATTTAAAAGAAACCTGAATTAATGTTTTAAAAAGAAAAATTTGGTTCTCAAAAGCACGGTGTTACAACCACCATCAACCCAATGGGGTGTGATGGTGTTCCCATCGGGTAGAACCCCAACCTAACATCAGATTGAAGGCCGATGCGGGTGGTCTAAGTGTAGCTTCTGAATAATAATTATTTGCGCATATTGCCTTAAATAAACAATGTAATAATAAATATATAGACAATATAAGGAATTAAGATAGCTTCTGAATAACAATTATTTGCGTATATTTCTATTGATAAACAATGTAATAATAAATATATAGAAAGACAAAAATTATATTGTAAAAAAATAAACAATATAATAAATATATAAAATGAGGGATATATTAGTTATTTTATTATTTAGTCATTTAATTATTTATAAGTATAAAAATACCTATTATAAATGCGTTTAGTTACGCGCATCCTTTTCGCATAACGTATTCATGTATACATAATTTATTTATTTATTAATTTAAATTTAATAATAGTGTATATTGAATTAAAACGTTTAGTTCGGTAGTGACTTGATTGGTAAGATAAGATAGCGCAATGCCCATTAATGGTTTGAAAAGAAACGCTGTCGTTTTATTCATGGCGCCAGCTACCCCATGCACCAATCCATCGTTAAAATCGCTCCACATTCTGTCCTTTGTATGCAGTCTCACACTTTTGAAGCACCCATCAATCCCTCTCTCTCTCTCTCATCGACGATCAAGCAGAATTTGGTATCTCTCTCTCTCTCACACACACACTCAAAGAATCACGCTTTTCTCTCTCTATAAGTTCATATGGGTAAATGTTTCTTGATTTTGATTTTTTTGGGGGTAGAATCTGTGTTCCCTTGGTCTTATTATGCAATTAAATTAGGTTTTGGTTACTCATTCGTATTCTCTAGTACGCCTTCGTTCCCCCAAAAAGATACAGTTAATATTTGGATGGTTCAACACAGTGCTCCCTGAAGCACAAATCGCTGCAGTGATTGAGTTACCAGATGTGGATATTGTCATCAACTGAACACCAGTTTAGTTTATCTATTTCTATCGCCTGTTACTACTTAAACATTTTAGCTGATTCTTCTTAATTCCTGAAAGATTGAGTTGAAATTAGATCATTTAGCTCATATGTTCTTAGAACATCTTCGATTTTGCAAGGGGTACCGATGATTATATTGATTTGAAGTTGACTATCATTTTGTTTAAAGTCCCGAGTTAAAGATTAGTGTTTAATTTTTATTATGGCTTACTTTGCCTGAAAGTGTTTACCTCAGAAAGTTCATTTCCTTTTTTTCCTCCTTCTTTGGGGTAGGGGGCTTTTTGAACCTACTTTTGACATGAAAGTCAACTCGTTAAAATCCTAAAGTTGAGAAATGATGGGAATTCCTTTTGTTTTATGGGGTGCTTGGGATTGCTTCACCTTTGGAAAAAGGCGTTTTGCAAAAGCAGGTGTGGAATGCTTCTCCAAAATCACGTTTGCAGGCCAAAAAATGCATAATCACATTCTTAAAACACGATACAAAACACTCTTTTGACTATATAAATTGTAAAAACTGAAAATCAATTTCAAAACGCAGGGCGAAACACCCCTTAGTGTCTACCACTATAACTATCATTTGTCATCTAGTATTTCCCATGTCTGTTGGTCAATAAAAAAACATCTTTAATAATTTAAAAAAGATAACAAAATATTTGTAGTAGCAGCAGTCTAAAAATGAGCCGAAAAAAGAATGCTATTAAGGAGGTGTTTGTTTGAGCTTATTATGGGTTTATAAGCTTGACTTATTTTCCATAAATCTATTTTTCAACTATTATTCATAAGCTCGGCTTATTTTCTTATTTCAAGTCATGATAAGACATTAGTTAGACTGTTAGAGAAAAAGCCGAAAAAATGAGCTTATCTCAAAAGCTCGGTTTTTTGGGGTTCATTTCTATCGACCCTTTTCATACATCGAAATCCCACAAAGTGGCTCTTTTTAATCTTGATAAAATAATTTAGATAAGTATAGCTTCACCTTATGAATTTAGTAATGAAAAGTTAAAATGGTTTTACATAACGTGTTATAATAATTGTTTGTGAAAAAAATACAATTATATATGTATGTATCTATGAATGTATGGATGGATGGACGGACCGTAATAACTAAGCTACCAGATCATGTGCATCTACAAATTCAATAATTTCGTGAGTTTTCAGAAAATTATGGTTGGAGGATGTCAAGATACATTTAAATAGGTGTCAGACACATTTGTGCGTCTTAAGCTGTGATTTTTCTTGACATTTTTTAACAGAAATTTTCTAAAAACTCATGAAACACTCTAGTTGTGATGCACAATCATGAATTTAGTTAATTATGAGATGCACATGATGGTTCTATTATTACCTCATCTAATTCTTACGAAATTTCTAAGTTTTCAATGGAAATGGGAGAAGGCTCTCCAAAGTTTTGATTTGGATCCGTGGACTTAGTGGGTCAAAGGTTGGATACAATTTTTTTTTTATAAAACTTAATGCGAGGATATTATATACACCTACAAACATGTGTATATGTGTTTATGGATGGATGGATCGTGGATGCAAGTACACATATATCTACATTGATACTACACACATCCAATATATGCACATACGTATGTATGTCTGTTTACATATGGAGATGTTCATTTTCACGCCCTTAGTTTTGGGAACGTTACTTCCTTCCAGCTCTATACGATACCATTCTCTAATCTCTAATCACATGATAAAATCTGCAGGGTTTGTAACCTTGTAAGAAATTTGAACTCCAACATGTATTGTTCTTTATTTGTTATTCAATGTTAGCTTTACAATTCCTCGGATGTTATTGTTCCCTTCTATTCAGTTGTGCTGATGTCTTCATTGGGCACATTCACAACATTTCTTTTATAATTTGTTAAGAGATCTAGATCATTTCCCATAAGTGAAATAATATTTTAAGCATTAATATTTTTGAGAATGAAGACTCAAACTCTTCAGTGATGCACCATGGTTGGTATGATAGTTATAAGGAAATAGTTATGATTAACGAAAATTCTGGAAGTGTATCATATATTCATATCTGCCAGAGAACATCGTATTATTTCCTTTGAACCGATAATATCATTACCCATCGATCTTTCCTACCATAGGAGCCATGCCTGAAGGTATAACATCTGAAAATCTAATCAACAACATCATGGACACACTATCTGATAAGCTTCAGAAGCAAGGTTCTGGCTCATTCTTTGTTGAGGAGAAATCAAACTCAGTTTCTGCTCAGTTCAATAAGCTCTTTGGGAGACAGAAGCCTATTCATCATATTTTAGGGGGTGGAAAATGTAGGCTTCAACTCATAATCATTTTTTTTACTTTACAATAATGGTAACTGGTTTCTAAAATGAGTTTCCCGTGATTTTCTAGCTGCTGATGTGCTCTTATGGAGGAACAAAAAGATATCAGCAAGTGTTTTATGTGGTGCAACCGCAGTTTGGGTGCTTTTTGAATGGCTTGACTACCATTTTCTTCCTCTTCTCTGCTTTGGTCTCGTTATATGCATCATTGGTCAGTTTATTTGGTCACACCTTTTGAACAGGTATTCTTTTATGAAGCAAAGAGCATTTGTAAGAAAATGAAAATTAATGAAAACATGTCGCTTTTGATGTTTAAACCAGCCTGTTTTATCTTGAAAGTCAAAGCTTGGCTTTTGGGTGTGTGTGTGTATATTTGGTTGCGTATTCTTACAGAAGATTTGTGAATCATATAGTTATGCTCTTACTTTTGGGCTTTATATACAATTTTGATCAAATTAGGTCAAATTAATCATCAATAATGGTTGAGATGATTACTTCTTTTATAATGCCGTATTTGCTTCTGAAAATACTATTCGTAAGCATTGCATTCATTATGAGTTATGTTCTCTACTTGGAAACAGGTCTCCACCTCGTCTTGTTCTGTCCGATGAGCTATTTGTGAACATTGCTACTTCAGTAGGCGCTGAAGTTAATCATGCTTTACGTTTCCTCCAGAATGCTGGTTCTAGAGGAGATATTAAGCAACTTGCAGTCGTATGTCACATTCTAATCTGGAAGAATGACTTCATTCTAAACATTTTTTATATAAATGAAAAATATTGAGCAGGTCACAAGTATCCACATTTTTTTTCATTTTTATTTTGTTTAGGTTGTTGGGAGCTTGCTAGCTGCTGCAATAATCGGAACCTGGTGTAACTTTTGGACTGTAATCTATATAGGTAGGATCTTGCAGTTGCTTTTTTCAGTTTAAATGTCCTATATAAATTTATAGGGATACACAGTAGATACCGAAAGTAGATTTTCTTTATTCTACTACCGTCATATAAACAATATGCTTTCGTGTTCCATATCTTTTGGCTTCACTATGAAATCTGTTCCAATTTTTTATGATTATATATTTATCTGTTTATGATAAGGTTTTGTTGCTGCTCACACTCTGCCTGTCGTGTACGAGAAGTATGATGACCAAATTGATAGCATGGTATACAATGTCCTTGGAAAGTTTCAGAACAACTACAGTAAGCTGGATGCTAGTGTGCTTAGCAGAATTCCCAAGGCTACAGGGAAGAAGTTTGCATAATTTTATTTAAGCCTAACTCTTGCTGCTTTAGACTGTGTATGTTGTATAAATCAGTGTTATTTTGGTGCTAAATTGGATATATATTAACTGAAATTCGAGTTTCTCATTTTTCTCATATTAGATACATTTTTTTAAAATTAAATGTCAAAAAATAGAAGACTTCCTGGTAAGTTACAGCTATAAAACATTAAATGGAAGTAAACTTGATGGGTTGACCAGGTGTTTGAACATGGTTTGATGATGATCAGTGGTAAGATTGAACTGAGACCTTAGCTTGTGGGCCGCCTTGAATATACACAAAACTGCACTCAGAACCAGGTTTGATCACTTTAATCCATTCTGGAAGCTCATATATGTTCTTATTTTGAGTTGGAGATAATCCCCATAGTGACCCTGATAGGTTTTTGATTTCCAACTTCAAATCTGTGATTGGTTTTTCCGACTGATTTTTGATTGTCACCTTGTGCCTATAGTATGCCATTCTTCCAACTGTCCATGAATCTGTTATCGAGTGGAAGAATTCCACTGGCGCCCCTACTAAACAAAATCACAAACACCCAAGTAAGTTTTCCCTTCGATGCATTTACAGGAAATTAGATGTACAACCATTGAAGTTCACAAGATGGGCTAGTCAGATGGGTTAGGTAACAGTCTAAAACATGTTTTTAGTACGGGTCAAAATGGACCGGGTTGGTGTGGGTTGGGTTGACCTGCATACAAGTTATTTGTGCACTTTTAACATAATTTTAATTTATAATTTTTTTAACGGCGATAACTATGTTTACTAAAACAAACATGGAGTAATAATCTGATTTCTAATTAGATGATTTAAGAGGTTGTATGTTTTTAAACTAGACATTCAGCAACTTGGACTTGCTTCACTGGTCCCCCTTTTAGGAAAATTTTCTTTTGTTTTTTTGGATTTGACCAGTTTGAGATAAAAACAACCGAAACCGACCCCTTCATAAGTAATTGGGTAAAATTTCCACCTTTAACCATAACATTTGTCAAACTCACCAGGTCTTTCATATGGTTTTGCTGCCACCTTAGGGTGCGAGGCTGCAACAATTATTGATTACATATTTGAGTTAAAATGCAGGAACGTATGCTTAGTAGAAATATTAGAGATCACGTTGGTGTTTCATTACTCACATGAATTGGTTTGGCCCTTTGGTGTGGTAGGTTGAGCTGCATAGTTTGAACTGATGCTATGTAACTTAGAGAAGAGTCCTACAAGAGGGGCAGTCCCTGATAGTGTAGGCTCTGTTTGTTCATAGTTGGACCGATCATCGTCAAAGTTGTCGTTCTTGTCTGGCCCCCCAACAAGCCCACCGTGAACAATGTTCGGGTTAGCCTCTGGGCGGTGGTACCACGAGTCAAACCCTTGTACACAACCAATTACCGAGTGGAGTACAGATATAGAGGCTATGGATGCACCCCTGTGGTGCGCATGAGTCGGGAAGTTTTGACCATAACCAACTACATAACTCATTGACTTTGGATTTTTCCCTAGTATATAATCAGCCTGCATGAAACCCGTGACCCATTCTCTTAGCTACATGAACCAATGGTTTACGAATTCTTTAAAGAGAGCATGGATCGAAACTAGACATGCCTGTGATTTAGCGAATGCAAGGAGTTCTTGTGGTTGAACTTCGGCATCAGGACACTTTAGGATTGATTTAGCTGCCAATAGATAGTCCGAGTAGACAGCCAGTAAGAATGCAGCCGAGGATGCGTATTGCATGTTGTTCCACTCGTGCAGGTAGAGTAAGCCGCCTGTATTGGATAAAATTAGCACAGTTGACTATTAATAACAAACAAAGCCTTTTAGATAGCCACGAACCAGGAGTCATAGGTGTGTTGTAGCCGTCGTTCTTCTGTTGGCACGCACATGCAAAGTAATCGGCTTTAGCCTGATACTGTTTCAGTGTGGCAGTGTACGCACCACCTTCTTCATCCATCAACACCTTGGATAGGAGAATCTGCACACCGGCGTATTTGTTATCCCAAGAAAATTCCTTGACTGCCCAACCAGTGCCGCCCATGGAGGCAGCGTTATCCACCACATATCTCAAGTATGACTCGTCCTTGGTTGCTCGGTACAACCATGTTGCCGCCCACAACAGTTCATCCTTTAAACCAAAACAAACCCGTTATTTAAAGGGGAGGTAGTTCTGACCCATCTATGTGTATACGAGTCAATATGGGTTGTATATTATCTCAAATTGATCAAAAGCTTTACATAAGATATACATGTCAATCTGAACTTATTTGACCCCTTACCCAACACTCCCATATTGTCACCTTTGGTACCCATAATGAAAATATATCTACATACCGAGTAACCCGATGATGTGTAAAACTCCTTCGCAGACGGAATGGAGTCTATGAACAGTCCCCTAAATCGATCAGCAAACCAAAAAAGCTGCATTTTGTGAAAATAAAACCAAAAGCTATATCAAAACGACCACAAAGTCAGTCATCTAAGAACTTGAAAGTGATTTGAGTATGCCTTGCCGACCTGTTTAGCATGAACTAGGAGCAAATCAGAATAAGAAGAGTTGTAAGGACTAAATGCAATAGACGCTGCAGCCATAGCAGCAGCGGTTTCACCCGCAAGGTCTGAACCTGGATGTTCAGGATCCAATTTATAAGCGGTTCGTGGTGTACTCATGTCTTCCGCTCGCTCCCAACAGTAGTGATCCGAGTCCCCGTCACCTACCTGCACCACAAGTTTTTTTTTTAAAAGAAATTTAGGTGACCTAATATTTAATTTTCTTAACTATATAGTTATAGTTGGAAGGAAAATGATAGATTGAAGTTATTAGGTGTGACTAATAATCTTTTAAAGTGCAATTAATTAATCTCTGAGTAGGTACCTGTCCCCAAAGAACATTGGGTTGTGAATGAGCTTTGATGAAGTAATCAGTACCCCATTTGATGGCATTCAAAACATGCCCCATTTGGTTAAGATCCTTCATGCTTTTGCCATACTCAATGGCTCCCCATGACATCATTGTGACACTATAGGCCATTGGCAGCCCAAACTTCACATGGTCACCAGCATCATAGTACCCTCCAACCAAGTTAACCTGCACTCCCACATACAACCATAATTCATTATCTAAATGAACCACATGGATGAGAAATCTATATATATGCAATATATGTTAACGAGAAATGAGATGCTTACTTTTTGTTGGTAACCGTCGTAGAGACCCGAATCACCACGCCATTTCACTCGTTGATCCCCGGGTAACTTACCAGACCTTTGTGCCTCGAAAAACAACAAGCTTTTGTCAACGGCTTCGCTGTAGTCAAAGCCTAGCGATGCATTGATGATGGAGAAAAGTAAGAAAAACGTGGTGAGAATCCTCATTGTTGTGATGGATAGATAGATGATGAAGAGTGGAGTGGAGTGTTGATGGAGGAGGATGAAGAAGAAGTGATGTGAGATATATGTGTATATATAGCTCAGGGGGCTAGCTGGGAATTAAGATGAACAAGTGTAAGAAAGGTGGTAGGGTTCACGTTGATGATAGATAAGGAAGGAAGCCAACCAGGTTAATTAGAGCTCCCCACGTTGTACATGTTTACTACTTCATCCTTATAATTGCCCTCTTACAAAATCTAGGTTTGACTAAGATTTTTAATATATTAAGATTTTCTTTACTATTTTAATCTAAGAAGGATGTTTCTGAAAGCAAAAAATAAAAAATAAAAAAATTGACCAACGATACATTCTTGTAATAAAAAATGATGTCTTTTAATTTGACATTCATTTATTCTTTTTGTTTATATTTTATTTTGTCAGAAGAATAATTAGAAAGAAATTTAAGAGTGTAAGTCCATAAGTAGCGGTCAATCCGCATGGTTTCGGGTAAGCTTGGGTTGGGCGGGTGCCTTCGGGAGCACCGCTACACCCCCCTTCGGGTTCCGTCTCGTTTTTGGGTTTCGGTTTCACCAACCCGAGCATCAATCACTTTTTTTTTTGTTTTGTTTTGTAGAGAGAGTAGGAGAGAGAAAATGTTTGGATTGATTTGGGAAAGATGCTACTTGGGTTTTTGGTTAGTTTGAGTTGGAAAGAAAAAAGTAAAAAAAGGTGATGTGGTAGTGATATGATATTGATTTGGGAAGGGGAAGGGGAAGGGTGCTACTTTTGGCCTAAGAAGTACTCTCTCTCTCTCTCTCTCTCTTAAAATCTTTTTGCTACATTAACATTGCAATACTCATCCAAGTAACTTTCTTCTATCTTTTAAAATGTTTTCCATTTAATCAATCCAAAATAAAATAAAAAATTACATTAAAAAAATACTATGTCCATTCGTATATCTTTTTTATTTGTTATTTAAATGCCAGGACAAATTAAATATCTAGTCCCTTCAAATGATCATACGATTTCAATAATGTTTGAATATTTGTTCTCGTTCTTCTTCTTGTTTAAGACGGATTTGTTCTTCTAATAAGAAGAATAATAAATTTTAACACATTTCGAAGGAAAGTATTCATTCATAGAACTTAAAATATATAAACAAACTAGTATTTACATCAAAATGCATTTCCCAAAACCTTGTATTTTTATCAAAATATCTTCACAAAGAGTTTCACGAAATGGGAGCCCTTATCCTTTCCTTACGAACTGGGAGAACCTGAAAGGATATATTACCAAATTAGTAAGCTATAAAGCTTAGTGTGCATACACACCATCTCACACATATTGTATACAGTGTGCTACACACAAGTTATGCCACACAGACCACATCGTTGCCTCCCTGGCTAATATGATATTGCCACCCAGGCTATATGATATTGCCACACAAGTATATAATGGTGCCACCCATGCTAGTATCTCGCATACAATAACACATTTAGTACATATTCACATAGGACGTTCAATATGTAGTGTAACTCACCTCAAAATCTTCAAATGCTCAATAACAAGCCCAGACAACACTTAAATTGTCACAAAATTGATCCACATTCCTGCCTGTACTGCAACATACGACACACCCCAGACACGGCCGTGTCCTGCCTCACACGTCTCACAAACACTGTCACCACACCCGTGCCTCAAACAAGCCTTACACGGCCGTGTCACCCTAGACATCACCGTGTGCGGTCAATTTGTGGCATGGGGTACACCTCAAACCCTAGGGTATGTTGTTAGGCTTGACATGGCCTATGTCCACCTCTAGATAGCAACCTGTTTGATATGAATAACTACTTTTCCTACCAATTTCGTACCAAAACTCAATATAGTGATTCCAACACTTGCAAACATACTAGGAACGGCCAAAAACAGAAACAAACACTAATTAACACTACATTTGATCATCCTTATGATCTTTTACTCAATTCTTGGCATTTGACCCATTAAGCATAACCCAATCTAATTTATCATCATACAAGCATGAATTTTAGTTAATAGTCCAATAATCTTAACCCAAATTAATTTATCATCATGCAACCATGAATATCAGTTAATGGTCCAATAATCTTACTCAACATTAGTAAATATCAACTCTAAATCATTACCAACATCATATTGATGTATTCAAAGAACACCAATACCAACAAAAATCTATGACAACTCAAAATTAATACTAAGTTAGGGTAAAGTTCATACTTTGGTGCTTGTATGAGATTAAACACCTTTAATTCCCTTCTAAATGATCAAGATCTTCAAATATCTCCCGCTCCCTCTTTTCTCTCGATTCTTCCTGACACTAAATCGTCCAATTTTGACTTTTCAAAGTTCAAACACCCTTTTATATACTTAGTATAGTTTCTTCTTTTGGTAAAAAAACCCCTCTAGTTTTCATCATGCTATGTTGACCACAATAATCTCAAGTAGGTAATATAATTTAAAAAATAGCAATACTAGTCCCTCAACTTAATAATAATAAGCAACAATGAAATAACTAGATTGTTCAATTAAGTTTTAAAATTTAAATATTAACATCAATTCAATAATTAAACGTTAATTCACTCACTTTGAGGTTGTTAAAATGGTTGTTAAAATAGTACATGTCACATCCCATTTCATTGTGAATATAATAAAAAAAAACTTTTGCCAAAATGCTTCTTTATTTACGAACTATGGATATAAAATCATATTTATTATAATGGTTATGATAATATCTATTAACAAAATGCTCTAAAGCTGCGTCAGCTCTTTTTACGCAGTGTTGTAATAACTCCTCAAGGATAGACTTTGGTTTTTCATAGGGAGTCAGCTGAGGTTCGGTAGGTGGGAAATAATAATATGGTTCCTTGTAGTCAAACCTACCAAAGCACCTTGGACATCTACATGCTGTGCTGTAACTACATACATCCTGATAGGGATTTCCATTGGAAGGATCCCGATATAACGACTGATTGTCTTGATGATCCATAAACCTGCAAAAGAAACAGCAGAAACAAACAACCAGCAGACAGAGAGAACAAAAACAAAAACAAGAAACAAAAACACAGAAACAAAAATATGCACAAAATGACTAAATTAACAGCTTTGGTCTTTCTTAGAATCACCGTTCCCCGGCAACGGCGCCAAAAACTTGACACGCGCGTACCGGTGTATATTTTTAGTGTAAATATTATAGAGTACACACGGCGTTTTAAAAGTGGTTTCACCTTAAAAGTAGA
>JAUEJL010123742.1:0-11695 GCA_032274825.1 Drosophyllum lusitanicum | reverse complement strand
TTTTAAAAGCTAAAGTTTGTATTCAACCCCCCTTTCTACAAACATTTGTTGTTGCGTACTCAATCTGGGACTAACATAAACTATAGGCAAAATAAAAATAATACATAATTATGATCGAATGTTATCAAGTATAGAATGTTAACATAGAGAAGTATTATGAAGATAAATAACTTTTTCAAAATATTAAAATAAAAGGATAGAACTATTTTAGAAGACCATCACCATTTTAACAAGTAGTTTCAAGTGCATTCTTTATTTTTGATAACTTTTTATGTTGAAATTGATATTCTAATTGTACGTCATTATGATTATACTAGCCAAAACCTTGTTGACAAATATGGTATTGTCATTTGTTGATTTGGTCTCACAAATAAGATTAAACTTCTAGTTTGAGTTACTAAACAGGGCATACTCGTAGGATCAACAATGAATCATAAGATCGTTTGACGACTTGATCTTGCGGATAAACTTAAAAGTTAATTTCATAAATGGTCTTTTAACTAACCATGAATTGCAGATTTAATCTTTTTTTTAAGTTGCAAGTTTTATCCTTTAACTACAATTTTGTTACAACCGCGGTCCTTCCTAACGGAATCTGTTAATTTGCTCTGTTAAGTCTCCTCATGTGCACTGTACATGAGGGCATATTTGTATTTTTACTTCCTTGTTATTTTTAACTAATTTTTCACTTTTAAATAATATTTTATTTAAAAAAATGAAAAACCCCGTTTTATCTCCTCTCTCTCACAGTCTCTCTTTCCCTAGACTCTCACACAGACTTCACTCTCCACCCCATCTCTCTTGGCCGCCCTCACACCTTCCACCTCCACCTCGTATGAAGCTTCAGACGGAGTTCACCACTTCCCCACTACCACCGCCACAACTTCTCTTCCCACTACATCAGCCCTAACACCTCCGCCTCGTTTGATTGCAACATCACCGCTATGTCATCGTCAATCCACTCCGACCATTGATGAATCACCGTTTGATTGTAGTGCACATGAGGTGACTTAACAGAGCAAGCTAACAGATTCTATTAGAAAAGACCGTGATTGTAACAAAATAATAGTTAATGGACGAAACTTGTAACTAAAAAAAAACTAAACTTACAATTCATGATTAGTTAAAGGATCATGTATGAAATTAACTCTAAACTAAAATTTATAATTCTAACTTTTAAAATATTAGCTTAAACTTTAGTTTTAATGTTTTCAAATGATTGTTTGGGAAGACTCATAAATTCATAATTACGTATTCTTTAATTTGATGGAATTTTAAGTACAAAGATAGAATCCATCATTAACCAATAACCACCTAGATCTCTTATTTGACCACATTTCCCTCTCTCCGACACACTCACTCCCCAAAGAGCTTCAGATCCATAACCTCCGACCACCACCACAACCATGACGGAGACGACAACAACACTACCACCGGAACAACCGTCAACGCCAACGCCACCACCGTCACTTTACCTCCATCCGCGCCGGGAACCTTTCGAACATGGACTCATCCCTTTACAAAAACTCATCTTCACAGACGCCACACAAACCCTAACCTCTCTTCGCGACAAACTTCTTCAGCATCCCGTTGCCAAAGATCACCCACACCGAATTGACACTGCTGTCCTTTCTGAAACGCTACAGATCTCACCAGAACATGCCCGCCTTGTCTTTGAGATAATCGCGTCCGTGCACCCCTCCGATTCAGACCCGCTTGTGACTGCTAAGCCCGATGAGGTTGATACTGTTGGTGTTAATGTGTATGATCTGATCATTTTCTTGTATATCCAGTCTTACAAGCGGTTGCTACCTCGAGGACATAGGGATTCAGCTGCTGTTGCGGATGTTTGGCCTTCTACTTCTGCATTCGATGGATTCTTATCTGTCCTCACGCCGTTACAGGTGATCTCATTTATTGTTTCTGGTTTCTGTCTTGCTTGCAACTTGAGAATTTCTATAATTTCCATGGATGCTTCAATACCTAATCTGTTGCTTAGTTAAGATTAAACTTAAATCTATGATTTTGGGAAATGCAATAAAAGGGCAGGCGCAATTGAGAAAGCAGATGATATCGTATTTTTATTCCAAATTCTATGATTAAGCTTCGTGCAGTTGGAATATAAATATAACTGTTTGTGCGGACTCCAGAGGCAGAGAGTTAAATTGGTTTGCCACTTCTTAAAATTGAGGAGAAATTGTTAGCGTATTTTGGTCTTTCTGCTTGTTTTCTAATCTCTATGTTTTTGTTATTAATCATTTAAATATTCTTCACCAATGTAGCATTGTTTTTTTGTGTTTATTATCTTTGTGCTTTTTGTTGATGAAGCTTTCAATGTTGAGGCTCTATTTATCTTGATATTCTTAGTAAAGGAGTATGCTTTGTGCTTGGGTTGTAGTAGTAAAGCCTGTATTTAGTATCTCTCTATACTATAATCAAGCATTTAGGTCTTCATCTTAAGACCTCTTAAAAATTAGTTTTAATATAGGTGGTCCAATACTATTTCGATCATGCTCATTTAATATAAGTTATCCAATAGACCAATACTATTTTGACTCTCGAGTCATGATTCTATAATATGTGAAATCTTGGAATACGAGGGAAGTAAATTAAATTTAAATTGATTATATATGAAAGTGATGGGGGGATATTATCTGTTGAATAGCAGGGTATCCTTCTAGTGTTCTTTATTGCTCTCTGGCATGCAATATTCCAGTTGAAACATGTTAGTTGGTTGTAACTAGTTATTTCTGTTTTGGTTATTGAGTTACGGTTTTTCAACAGACTTCCCATGCTTCATGTTCCAGTAGTCCTTTTTTAGATAGTGTCTACACTCTAGAGGTTGTGTATCATTTGATTTTAGCTATAGTTACCTAATGGAAGTTTCTTAGCGAAGGCAGTATAATAAGTTGATCACTATTAAGTGATCTAGAAACATGTTTGCTCGCAATGGTTCGTCAGTAGTAGTTTAATATATATCAGATACCAATAGATAAAAAAAATTGATATCTGGGTTGTGTTATTGACACTAAGGTTCCATCTAAATTGTACATGCCATTTAAAAGATGATGTAATTTTAAACTCACTTATTATTGAAATAAGTATTTAATTTAGTCAAACAAAATAAAGAATTATTAGTTTATTACATTGAAGTACTAACACTTGTGGCTAAATTTTTATATTTATTTAAAACTAAAACAAACTTCGCATTACATCAAACAGCTAGCGCGCAGCAATGTTCGTAGGTCTATGCCATCACAAGCTGATGAAGAAGCTCACCAGTTATCCTATCTACATAAGCATCTGGGCAATATAATATCTCTATTGGCCGACTCTGTAGAAGGCCAAGGTGAAGGCGAAGAAGAATCATTGGTTTGTCAATAAGATTCACATTAAATTTGGTATTCAGACTTTAGTTATGACATTCTTTGAAGTTTTAATCCTTTGACAGCAATTTTAATGTTTCCAGGTTTTGACGATGGAAAACTTTGAGCATCTCGCGTTTCTGATCTATTTTGGTGAAAAAGGGGGATCAGAAAAAATTCCATTGAGCCAAAACGCTCCATTTTTTGCTAATTCAGATCCTGATATGCCTGCTGCTCCAGTTCCTGCATCACAAATTCATGATTGGATTGAACAAAATATTTCTTCTGCATTGGAACATATCTCTGAAAGAGTTGCTGTAAAAGAGAATGGGCCCACTAATTCTTCTGATCATGATTCCATGATGGCTGATGCTTATGCAAACACGACTAAAGCCTCAACCAGTGCCAAAAATTCAAGCCATATAGAGGGGATCTCTAAGCAGTCTTATGTGAAACAAGCATCTGAACTTAAAACCTCTTTTGTGAAGGTTGGTTTTCTTTAACTTTTTTGAAAATTTTTTTGTGTGTGTGTGAACATAGTGGGTGTTTGGTGTTGCATTTTGAAAGTGATTTTTTGATTTTCTATTGTTTGGGCTTAGTCAAATAAGGCCATAACGGTTGATTTTTCTACTTTCAAGTTTCAATATGGTATTTTGCATGTGTATAAATGTTAGGACTTAGAAAAAGAAAAAGGGGGTAACCCACCCTTTGGGGGCCTCCACCGACCAGTCCCACAGCCAACATGGAGGAGGTAAAAGGGGGTAACCCACCCTTTAGAAACCTGGACCTCTTTTACATATTCCATGCCCCCAACCACTAGCCTACCATTGTGGGGACAAATGTTAGGACTTCGCTCTAAAGTGTTTTGGAAATACTATAATAATTGTTTTTAAACTCGAATGACATTTCATGGGTAAAACTGAAGTGGAAAAACAAAGAGGAGAAACTTCCAAATTATTTATCTACTAATTAAAATTTTATCTTATTCTCTGCAGATTATAAATTGCAATGAATCTGTTATTTATCTCTTAGCTCCTTTGAGATATGCCACAATATATGGATGCTCTGATGCAACTATAGTGCTTGGTGCTGTTGGAAAGGTACGTTGTATGGTTTTAGAACCACCTTTTTTTTCATTTTATGTAAGAGTAAAATCTATCTATCTATTGTTATTATTATTATCGCATTTTTAGTCTCTCAAATCTGAGCCAACTACATAGATGGCACATAGGTTAAAGATCTAGCATTCGTGTATCAAGTATGCTCTGAAAATTGCTTGCAATGTTTGTTGTATTGTTCCTCAGGCTGTAAGAATTGAGCATTGTGAGAGAGTTCATGTGATTTCAGTAGCAAAGCGTATCTGTATTGCAAATTGTCGTGAATGTGTATTCTTTCTAGGGGTAAATCAGCAACCACTTATTGTCGGTGATAACCATAAGCTGCAGGTATGTTACAATATTTACTTTCAGTTTCATATTGTTTCAAATGAAACATTATTAGGTAACGTTTTTATGAAGTTAGTTCTTATATGAATCAGTTGGCATTTTAATGCAGGTGGCACCATATAATACGTTTTACCCACAGTTGAAGGATCATATGGAACAAGTTGGTGTTGAGTGTAGCCCTAACAGATGGGGGGATCCTATCGCACTTGGTGTAGTTGATCCACATGACGCAATATCTCATCCTGCTGGTGTTTCTGACTGTCAAACGGAGCCTGCTACTCACCTAGAACCTGATCAGTTTACCAACTTTTTGGTACTCTTTATGTTGTTATCAAACAATTATAATGATCATATGGTTTTACTAATCGTAACATGGGAAAACCACGGAAAACACGACTTATTTGAATAATCCGGTGACCTACCAATTGTAGAAGTAGGATTTTTGGCAAGCAATAAGCACTTAAATAATACAATTCAAGTGTACCATCTTCTTTCTCATTTCGTAATCATATGGTTTGCGGGCCGGCTTATTTTGACCCATGCTAATATTTCGTATATGGTTTATTATTATTTTTTACAGATTCCCAATTGGTTTCAAGGCGAAGAATCCGAGTCCACAAAAGACAATCCATTTCCATTGCCTGATATCTACATGTCATCTCAGCAAAAGAATGTACGTTTAATACGTAATTATTTTATCATCCCTGAATGTCTAGTCTGGTCTATAAATCTACTTGTTTTTGTTTTTACAGAGCAAAAACTTGGTCGAAGTTAAACAGATATTGAAAGAAACACAACTGGAAGATAACAGAAAGCGAGAATTATCAACTGCACTTCATACCTACTTCAAAGACTGGTTATATGGTAAATTATTTTATTTTATTTTTGTTTCAAATCTTTCCCTATTAATGCAAAGCTCAAGTAAGCCTGATGTTTGTCAGGAAACAGTCTCTCTACCGTTTGGTAGAGTCATGACTGTCTACGTCCCACCTTCCCCGTGCCTTGCCGCTGGGGGATTGGGTACTCTTACTGTCACTGTAAAGCTTGGGTAACTTGAATATAATTGTTTTTAGACATTAATGATGTTGTTACATGATATTGCAGCCTCTGGGAATGTTAGGCAACTGTATTGTTTACAGGGAGAATAGCAATGTCAAATGAATTTGCAAAGATATAAAAACTTGATTTGGAATACATTTGGATTAACACACAAATGACTGATACTAGGGATGCTCTCTGGAGTCTGGATAATGGCTTTTGCTAACTCATTGTAATTTTTTCATTATATTTTTTCATACATTTTTTTTGATTATTATTGTATCACATTAATGCTTTCAGTTGTAGAGCTCTAGTTTTCTATAGTAACACTTTGAGCTCTTTTTTTTTTCTTTTTTCCAAGTGTTGCGTTGACTTTTTTATACTGACTTATAAAAATTCCCACGTTGTTTTGCTTATTTACACACACACACACACATAGTCGGATATGATGAATGGTGGTGTTCTCTCCAAAGTAAAAATTTGAGGAATCAAAATTAATTTGTCTGTAAATATATATTTATATATAAACATATACTGAACTATAAATCTATTATATTTCACCCCCAATCAACATAAAAAAAAAATACGTATTTAAAATATAAAAACACCGGGAATAATGTATATACCCTCATTCATAGTCTCAAAGCTTTACGATTGCAAAGAGGACATACATTTTTCCGTAGCAACCATTCCATAATGCAACTCGGGTGATACGTATGTTTGCATTCAAGCACCGCTACTTTCTTGTTTTTTCTAATTTCTCCTTGACAGACAACACATATTTCACCTTCCTCGTTTTGTCTACTTAGTCGTAGATTCTCGGAGATCTGTTTCTCAGTCAATACTTCCAGCGCCATCAAATCCTCTGTTTCTTGATAATTAATGTTGTTAATTTCATCGATTATTCCAATCACAATTCCATCAATGTCTAGGTCATCTTCGCTTACTGCAACTTCATCTGTATAGTAGTCATAGGGATTAATCTGATATCCACCATAACGTGTAGCTGGTAGCGGTTGGTATGCGGCGGTGGCTGAAAACGGCTGTGATGGCGGCGGTGGTGTAGTATTATTCATGTCAGCAGCGTCAACTATAGCGACCCCGTCTGTATCTATAGTCAACCATGAATGAAAGTAAGGATAATGTTGCATGTGTTGGTTGGATGGAAAAGGTGATGATGGTTGTGGTGGCGGTGGTGCAGTATTATTCATGTTGGTAGAATCAATGATAACAACTCCGTCTGTATATTCGGTCAACCATGAATGAAAGTAGGGATGATAATCATAACATTGCATGTGTTGGGTGACAGAGGTAGCAGGGTGGAAGTAATGGTGGTTCATGGCCGCCATTGTAGACCAATAGAAGGAGAAACCATAAACGGGTTGCGAATTCGTGTTGTAGATCGGAGGAAAGGGGTGATTCATGTTAAGTTTTTGAAGCAACGAATATTATTACTGCAGAAGAACCGATGAAGAAGATTGAAGTTGATTATGAATGGACAGGTTTAGATGATACATATATATATAGGATTCAATCTGGAAGATGATATAATATTTTTTAATTTGGAAAGTTTTGATTTAGCATTCATTGTAATTAACTTTGAAGAGTTGTAATCGGATTGCGCGATCTCCAAGAAAATCCCATGAGATCAATGTGTGTAAGATTCTTGACCGTGTTGAATACTTGAATCTAACTTTCCTAATATATAATGTCAAAAATAATAATAGCTAAATATAATGTGTAATTGATCGAATGGTTATATATTTGGTAACTAAATACCGAAAATATTTTCTAGAAAAAGAAAAGATCTTATACTTAGAAAATCATAGTTCATAAACTTTGTAAAAATTTGCCAATATATATCTGCCTACATACGGCAAAACACATAAATTTAAGCCTCTGAACCTAGTCACGCATAACTAGTTTCGTGCTATGCTACAATTCTGGATCCGCGTCAATGGGTCTCACGCCCGCTAAACCTCGTTAGTGTGTTAATTTATAACCCCGGTACTGTGTTAATATGTAACCAACTGTAGGACTGTAAACGAACAGAACGTTCATGAACCGTTCGTGAAATCGTTCGCCAGGAAGTTTGTTTATGTTCGTTTGTTTAATAAACGAACAAACAGGAACAAGATATTCCATTCGTTTAATTAAATGAACTAACACGATCAGAGCTCTCGTTCGTTCATTTATGTTTGTGAACATTTGATTATCCCTTCGTTTATATTTTATATACATACACTCATACACATATATTATATGTGTGTATGTTTATATATAGTGTTTATTTGTGTTTAATAATTTTGGATTTGCAATATAGTGTATGTTCGTTCGTTTACGTTTGTTTATCATTTAAATGAATGAACAAAAATGTACAGGAACTAACCCGTCTTTTAAACAATCGAACACAAAAGCTCGTTTGTTTATCGTTCGTGTTCGTTCATTTGTTCGGGCTAAAGTTAAACGAATGAACACGAACACAGAAATCCGTTCGTTCATTTGTTCGGCTAAAGTTAAACGAACGAACACGAACAAGTCTCGTTCGTTTTCGTTCGGTTCGTTTACAGCCCTAACCGCCTGCCTACGCAGGCCATAAATGTTATCTGAACGCATAAAAAAAGGCATATAGAAATATTACATACAATACATGTAAGAATAGTGAATTCACATGGCTAGTGGATCACCCAAATATTAGAAACGCTGTATAACTAAAGACTATGACTAACTAGAACAACCTATAAGTATGTTATAACTAATTAAGCGTCTACTAATCGTATATACATGTTCTATTTTAAACATTAACAAGGAATTAAGGGTAGAAACAAATACTTAAACTCAATATATCTATTCTACCCAAAGCCCAACACGCTGCGTTCCTAAAGCCTAAGAACCATCACGGTTCAAGCACTCAATGCATCACGTTTTTAGGACCTATATACCTAATGATGGCTATCAAAAACGACATCAAACCCTAATCACCATGCATAACCTTTAACCTAAATCCCTAATGGCCACAAAAACAGAAACTAAGGGTTCACGGATATATATACTTCGTAACTTTGCAGCAAATCGTGATCCATACCAAACAAGCATATAGCTTCTGTCTATGCTTTAAAACATCCAAAGATCATAGAGCTCTCCATTTTTGCACCACCTCTCAAGAATCCTCTTCTAAAGCCTAGAGGCTGCTCAAACTTGTGAATTAGGGCTATAAGAACCCTAATCCCGAATTCCACACTTACTAGTGATGTAAAGTTGCCTACTTGATACTTCAGCTCTCCAAAATGCATAAAACACACTCCCATCCGTATATACACCCCTAAGGTCTTTCATTGCACACTTTAATTTAACCCATACAATCCATTGTTTAGTTAGTCTATACTCCATTATTCCTTAATCACAATCAAATTCCATAAAATAAAACTAGGATGGTTCTTTACTTTCACTTTTTCAATATAGAAATTTGGGGTGTTACATAAAAAGTCTCATATATCAACAAGCATAGATCTGATAATTGAACTAGAAAATGAACAAAATCAAACCTAAACATCTCAAAATTGAATACCAAAGATCAACCTGGATCTAGAGTGTTGGTGTTTTCTCAGGGACACACGTTGGCCGGTATCACTGCTAATGAAACATGGGCCTACTGGGTCCCACGCTAAGGAGACAACACGTTTAGAAGAAGAGAAGTAAATGGTGTTTTTGCTTTTGAATGGTGCTTCATGACCATGAAGGTTTTGGCTTCATGGCTTGTGAAGGCTAAGTGCTTCACGGGCCGTGATGCTGGACTGTGAAGCTTCCAGCTTCACGGCCCGTGAAGAGGTAACTGAAAGAGCACTTTCATTTTTATTGGACCTTTTGTTGGTCCAATCATAAGCATTCTTTTTGGCCGACACTGGAGGGTTTTTGAGGTCTTGAATAGGGCTGGAAAGCAATCTAATGATACTCTCTCTTGTTTCTTCATAGTTCTCTCTTGGTACCTCTCTTACTCTCTTACAATATACACTAAGTTGGTGATTTTGAGTGATTTGTGAGTTGAGTTTGGGTACAAGAGGAGACACATAAGTGTTGTTCTAGAAAGTAGAGTCATGGTGGAGGTCTACTTGATGGCTTACTAGCATTTGGGGTCTTGCATCTTGGTGTGGATTATCAATAGAGGAGGAGGCTACTTGCTTTCTCATCTTCATCCCACCTATCCTTTTGGTGGAGCAGTGTTTTCAGAAGGTATCATTTATGTTCTCTCTTGCTTCTTGGTTGCAATTTGGTTCTGTAGTGAGATCTACCATTGGAACGTATGTGAGTGTGATTGTAATGTTGTTTTTTTACATGCATGCTTTTTCTTTTGTTTCTTCCGCCGTGTTTGTGTCCTCCATATGTTCCAACATGGAGTTTGAACAAGAAAATGATTCGACAAGAAAACCCTAAGCCAACTATCAAATTTTGAATTTGTGAACTCAAAGATAGATCTATGAAGTCAAACCTTAAACGCCCCCCTAAACAGACCTTAAACCGACATGCATTGAGGGGTGGTCAAACAAATGAAGGGTACGTGTTCATCTGTTCTTATGGTGGCCGGATCTGTGAATAAGTTATGATTTTGTTGCAATGGTTTAATTTTTCTACTATTCATCTTGAAAGTGTTTCGATTGTTCAAAATCTCCACCAATTGTTCGTCTTGAATGGTTTTCAATTTTAGATTGTAGTTCAAAGGTCTTGAATGAACGCAATTAGTCATCTTGAATCCATTTTAAATTTTTTGTATTGGTTTTGATTTTTGATTTTTTATCCTTAAAATGTTTCAATTGTCCAAGAGGCCGGCCACATCTCTATCAGTTCTTGATTCTTAATCTATTTAGTGGCTAGAGGTGGTTGTGGCTTGGTGGATAGAGTTCTACGAACTCACAATAAGTCGTTCATCTATTTAGTGGCTAGAGGTGGTTGTGCCTTGGTGGACAGAGTTCTACGAACTCATGATAAGTCTATAACTTAACAACAATAACAACAACAATACTAATATACTTTTGAATTATTCTTTGATAGGAAATCACCTCTATTAGTTGAATCAATGCCCAAAAATATAAAAACACTAATATTTTAATATGGATTTAATACGATACAAATATTTATGAATCCAAGTTAAAACGAAAATAATAAGTTTGTCAAAATACTTATTATTTGAATAATATTAATTGTTTGGTCACAAAAATGAATAGAGAGTATCTCTAAAATGCATATGACCATGCACGATTTTTATAGAAAAATGAAAACTTTCGTTTTAAAAGAATTTTTGAAAAACTCATAAGAACATCTATGTGTTTAAAATTCAAATTAGCCAATGCATAAGTTAGTTAAATCTAGCTTCTAGAATATCTTCTTATGTTGGCAAATCTCGCAACATAATTTTCACATTGGTAACAAAGTTAAACCAAACAAACATCTTAGGATCAAACTAATTAAGCAAACAAGTTTTATAAAATTAATTGACTTATAAAAGAAAAGACGATTTCTTATCAAATGTGAAGATATTTGGAAGATGAGACATACATTCCTTAAGTGGAAAAAACCCAACACAATCTTCCATTGAAAAATAGTGTCTTTTCACTTATGGTAAAAAAAAACTCTAAAACCAAATATTATAATACATGAAGAATGTTCAATATAGTCCATACTTAATTCATAGTCTTAAGGGACTAATTTTAGTCTTTGGATCAATGACATCAATGACCAGATTGTATTTTAAAATTTTGGTCGAGGTGACATTTTCTAATTCACATGTGATGCTTTTACAAATCACATGTGATTGTATACTGAATCACTTGTGATTGAATATTAAAATTTTAG
>JAUEJL010123731.1:0-11696 GCA_032274825.1 Drosophyllum lusitanicum | reverse complement strand
TTTTAATATTCAATCACAGGTGATTCAGTATACAATTACATGTGATTTGTAAAAGCATCACATATGAATTACGAAAAATTACGAAAATGTCACTCCGCCCAAATTTCTAAAATTTAATCCGAACTATTGATGTCATTGATATAAAGGCTAAAATTAGTCCCTTGGGACTTTGAATTAATTATGGACTATATTGAACATTCTTCGTATATATAAACATGATTATTATTCAAATTATTTTTGGAACTTAACTATTGAATATTGAATATTAAAGTATCACTCATTAATTTGGTGATAAATTGATAATGAGGTGAAATTAGTATTTTAATATATTAATCACTCCATGATCATCTCATATTTCCCATAAAAGTGTAATAATTATTAACAAAATATTATATTTGATAATACTTAATTATTCATATTTTTGATACATTAATGACAGGTAATATAATAATTTAAGAAATCCTCATGACCATGCTGTATATCTCAAGAATTTGTAATGTAACTATAAAGAAACAATTAAAAAATAATTTAATTCATTAAAATAATATATACAAGTCAAAAAGTCTTGTGCGTGATGAGCACGTGATGATTTGAAAATCATCAATGATCCAACCCACGTTAGGATCACATGAGTCATTCCCCACAACGTAAAGAAAACAACTTGCTAATCATTCTCATTTGGGCATCCAAACTATAAATAAAAGCATCAAACTTTATGCAAAGCGATCTCAAAATCCATAAAGAATTGTATATTTCTAAAATGGGTATCATTAGATTGTCTTGTTTGAATGGCAATAATGCAAGAAAGTTTAGCAAAATGCAGCCATCTTGCAAATTTGGGAATCAATCAAATGTGCCTAAAGGTTACTTTGCAGTTTATGTGGGAGAGATCCACAAGACTCGATTTGTTGTTCCGATATCGGTTTTGGAGCATCCTTTGTTTCAAAGCTTGTTACGACAGTCAGAGGAGGAGTTCGGGTTTAAACATCCAATGGGTGGTGTAACGATTACATGCTCTGAAGACGACTTCATCGACATCACCACGAGATTGCTTGTTTCATGATCATGAGCATATGTCAAAGATTGTTAATTACCATGTTGAAGATAGAAGTTATAGCTTCTTGACCTTGTAAGAATCCCTTAATCAAATGGCTTGCTATTTGGAAAATCTTGTGAACAAATGTGATTTTGAATTTTTTGAAAGATCACATTTGAGTTATCATTTATTTTTGTATTTATTAATTCATCTGTTCTTTTCAATGCTTATTCTATTCATATGGATATCCTTAGCTCCCTATATAGTTACTTTGTGTCTTCAGAAAGTTGTAACAATTAATACTAGTTAATTAAATAGTCATTATGTTCTTGTAGCTCTTTGATGAGTTTATACACTAGAATTTCATATATAAATGTTCATATAAACTTAAAATTATTAGAATGAGAAGCTATGACATATGGATTAGGTTGGTTTCAAAACCGGAACGAAACGAACCCGAATTAATCGAAACTAAAAAAGCTTAAATGTTAGGGCCGAGAACCAAACCAAAATACATACTAATCGGTTTCGGTTCTGGTTTTTCGGTTAAATTCCTTTTAAAATTTTGGTCTGATTTCAGTGAACCAAGAACCAAAATAAGGGAAATGCAGGCAATGAAACTTTAATTAATTAAATTATCATATTACATCCTCAAAAGGGCCTAAACGCGCGCGAACGTGGTACGTTAGATATTTTAAATAAATTAAAATAAATATATATACATATATGTTAGTTAATGGTATAAATTATTAAAATAACTATTAAATGAGGTGTTAATTATAACGATAAAAATAGATAAAATGATAAAATAATAAATGGTTTAAGAAAAGAATTACAAAAATATCCCCGTTAGTTGAAACGGGTAAACGAGGGCCTTGTTGTAAGTTAAAAAGGGGAACAAGATACCCACTTGTGGATAATTAAAACCCACAAGTCGGTCTCTTGACTTATCACTACACAGACTCACAAACATATACACACACACCATACGTATACACACACACACTAACACACACTCCTTATGTTCTTGCAATTCTTGAAGTAGAAGTCAAAGAGGAATCATCCAAGCTTCAAATTCCAGCAACTAATCTAAGTTATAATTTGTTCTTCATCATATTCTCCATCCAATTTGTAAGTTCCATCTCCATGTTCTTCAAGTTCTTGATTTGTTGGATTTTTAAGTCAAAATTGGATTAAAGCTCAAATTGATCAATATGAACTGATTTTGATGTTCTAATTGCTTCCTACAAGTCATATAGATAGTTAAGAACAAAATTTATGGATTGGAAATAGTAGAATTGTTCAAGTTCAAGAAATGGCCAAATGGGTCAAAATTGCCAAAAACGGGTCAAATATATTTTGACCATCAAGGACTGGTTTTTAATGTTCTAACAAGTTCATATAACTCATATGGATTGATTGGAACATAAATTTCAGATTGAAATGGTGATTTTGATTGAATTGGCTAAAATAGTGAAAATAGACAATAAATGATCAAAAAAATGGAAAATACTAGCAAACAATGGTTTTAATTGATTCCTTGAGTTCCAAATGCTTCTATAAGTCATTTTGAGTAGGAATTGTGCATTGGAAGTGTTGGAATTGATGTATTCCAAGAATTGGCCAAAATGGACACTTCCTTGTTAATTTAAGATTGATTTTTGTATGAATTAATTGAGTAAGTGTTAAGAATGTTAGAAAGCTCGTACAAGTGCTAAATGATGTTTGTAAACACTGAAAATTGGTTAAAGTTGGATTGGTGTTGATTTGGGTCAAATTACACCTGTTGTGCAAAACTGGTTTTTCCCCTTGCAGCAGCTAACGCGCCGCATCAGCTATAGACGGGTCTAGTCAGAAATGGCCATGGGCTGTTTTTTGTTGATTTTTCGTGTGTCGATGTTTCGGCTACTGTTATAAGTTGGTAATTAGATTAGAGGCACCGTTAGAACATTGTTTTAAGTGTCTTGATTATTCTTTTGCGTGTTTGAATGTCTAAATGTAAATAACGTGTTATAGGTGCGCTTGATGACCAAGAAGAGCCAGAACACTATATTTTCCTGTTATAGCTCAACAGGTGAGTACCGGTTAACCTAAACATGATAATAAGAATTTTATATAGTTGATTGAATGTTAGAAACCAAAGATTGGATATTTATGCATGTTAGTGGCTTTTAAAGGCCAATTGTGTTATAATTTGATATGTATATATGTTAAAGGCTTTTGTAGGCCAATCTTGATATGTTATGGCTTTTGTAGGCCAACCATGATATGTTATGGCTTTTGTAGGCCAATTTGATATGCTATGACTTTTGTAGGCCAATTGTGATATGTTATGGCTTTTGTAGGTCAACTTTGTTATGCTATGGTTTTTGTAGACCAATGTGTGTTAGTACCGGTACTTTGCTAGATGTTTGGGGCTAGCTTGTCTGGATCTAGTTGGGACCTTATGCTGTCAGCTATGATGTGCGGTGATTCGACAATCGCGAAACTTGGTTCTTGCAGAACCTCCGTCCCTCAACTTAATGATGGGCTCTCAGTTCCCACTGATCCCGATTGGGTATTGTTCCCGTTAACGCAATGGTGGACCGCTACCCGCTTCTCCACCGGTGTGGTGAAAGTATTCGGTTTCCCCAGTCAGGATCATTGAGCTGGGTTCGCTACCTCGCAAGACGTGATGTCTGCTGACTAACCGGTGCTTCACAATGTGCTAGGATAGACTTGCTTGTTGATATGAGATGTATGATTTTTTTGTTATGATGCTTTTGTTTAATTGTTATTCACTAGCTATTTATAGCTAACCCTCTCATGTACATTACTATGCGCAGGTAAATAGTTTGACTGGTGAGGATGAGACTTGCTATGGATTACATGCTGGTTGTTTTGGGAACACATTTGCATGCTTTGTTTATTTTGTATATATATGTAATGGTCGATTGATATTCGGTAACGCCTGTGTTATCTTTTATTGCAACTTATGTTATGGGTTGTAAATATAAAATAGATTTAAATGTTTCTGCTGTGTCAGCTGTAGATATTTTGTTAAAAGCAGGTTTTGGAAATATTATATTTACAGCTGTATCCACGCAGTTTCAAAACTCGAAATAGATTTTATATTTTTAAAAAAAAATAAGCTTCTTAATTTTGACGACATTACATTAAATTTTTAAATAATTTTTAATTAAGTATTATAAACCTACTTTATAATTATTCAAATTGGTTGAAGTTTAAAAGTGTTTAGTTACGTATCATCATCCTACAATGCTACGTGTAATATTAATAATTATAAAATAGTTTTTTAATTAATAAATTTAACAAATTATCAAAACCTAATTCATAAGTATCTAAATTGGTTGAAATTTTACAAATAGTTTTTAAATTAGCTCCGCTTATTAAAAAAGATAAAATTATCATAACGCGTTTTAATATAACTTAATATTTTAAATATTAAACAAGAACATGACATATATTTTTGTGTATACTAAAGTAGGTTAATAACTTTCTTTAGTAATAATAAAATTAAAATTAATAAGTTTATAATTACATTTATTTAATATCTTCACTTATGAATAATATTATAGGGATAACACATAAAATAAATAATAAAATATCACTCACCAAGCAAAGCACAAGCAATAGTTATTATTATCATCTTCTAATATATATAAAAGACTAACATATATAAAAATTATTAGACAATCCTAACTGTTAAGTTAAATAAAAAATCTTAATTATCAAATCTTAACCATCTACTTTATTGAAATTTTAAATCTAATTTTGAGTTTTATAGTCAAAATTAAAACTTATCTTCCGACCCAAATATAAGGCTGATTTTGATTTCTTTTCTTAATTTATAGTTTCAAATTAAAACTTATCAAATTAGAAGATTAATTTTCAATTCTTATAATAATCGTTTGATTTATTAATTATTTTTTAACTAAGCATCCTCTATCATTAAATTTATTTTCTAAACCCTTTAGTATATAAATATTTTTTAATTTTTGTTATTTATTATCCTTTTAAATTCTCATATCTTATAATTATTTAATATCTTTTATATTTAATTTTTATCATTTTATAAATCAACCCATGTATCACACGAGTATCTAATATAGTAAATCTACTAAATAATTATCTATTACTTAATACTTATCCATGTTAGTAATTATCTATTACTTAATAATTATCCATTTTTATTATCACAACTCCACTTAGCAATTTTCTATTCCTCGATAATTATTTATTTTATATTTACATAAAACATTCATCAATCTTATAAACAACTTCTTAAATTCATAATCATATATATTATCATTGAATTTAAGATCGTTGATCATTTGATGCTATACAACTATTTAAAAAATCATAAATCAGAATAGGAATTTAAGAAACTATAAGTTTCATAAATTTTTTAATATAAATAAAATATTCACCTTTATTAATTTGATTAAAGGATCTTAATCTTCATTTGGTCAAAATTTAAATCATTACCATTTATTTTGATTAAAATTGAAACCTAATTTTGACTTTATAATCAAAGTTGAATTAAAGTAGTCAAGATTGAAACTCAATTATAACTTTAACTAGATTAGATGTGGTGCGTTATACATAGATGGTTTTAAGAAAATGATAAATATTAAATATAAATAAAAAGATACTAAATAATTATAAAACACGAAATAAACGAGAATTTAAAAAAATAGCAACAGACGACGTTAACACTCAGCCCAGCAGTGGAAGCGTTGACACAAGGTTGAGGCCGGGCACGTTTGACGGCAAACACGTGATATCATCATAAGGTCAAGTCTTGTACAAACCATCTTTAATCTTTAAAATATATTAAAAGAATAGTGTTTTGATGTCATCATCTTATTTTTAGAAATTTTTATTAATCATATCACTTTATTCTCTCAAATGCCTTTAAAATGAGTTGTTTTTACGTCAATATTCTTAGCCTTACCTATTGTTCAAGAAATAGAAACTAGAAGGGGGGTTGAATAGTTTTTTTGTCCTCTTTTTAAAATCTTTTAAATATTATCCTTCTTATAACTTGCAATAATCAAACATTTTATGATTATATATATGTATGTATAATATATATAAGTACGAGTATATATATAAGTATATTCCTGACTATGTAATAAATGACTTAAGGGTAAATGCAATAATGTAAATTAGGAAAAATAAAAGCAAGAATATAAATGCAAGTATGTAAAGAGTTTAAGGGTTTGAGAAGGATAACACCGAGATTTATAGTGGTTCGGTTGAACTCCAACCTACATCCACTCCTTGACTTCCGTCAAGAGTTCCACTAGCACAACGTGCAAAAAGTCTCCTTAGAACGGAAGAAACCACCGGTTACAATCACCTTTGATAAGAGGACGTGATCACCTCACGATGTTCTAATCCAAGAACACCAAACACGAGCTCTTCACCAAGAACCCGGAATGCCTCCAATGAGGACTTCCTTGCCTACCCCGTAGGACTTCCTTGCCTCCACCGAGGTCTCCAACAAATGCCTTATCCAAGGACTTTTACAAGTGTTCTTAACCAAGAACACAAACCCAAGAACAATGTAGCGAATAGTCAAACCCACATGTACAAACTAGTTCTACAACTAGAACTATCTATCAAGAAATGAAATCTCACTAACACCAACAATGGTGTGTACAAATGATTCACTCGCACAAATCAAGAGGCAAATTAATGTATATATGAAGCTCTTGTATTCTCTCTCTTGATCTCTCTTGCTCTCTTTTGAGTTGTTGAAGAATAGATGCTTTGATCTTTGAAGATTAAACAACTCAAGAATCATACATATAAAATATAAACATGAAAGATCACAAGTGTGTAATAAAAATTTAGAGAGGATTTTGTGTGCAAGAGTTGGTTTAAATGAAAACTCAAAGCTTGAATTTATAGAGAATGAAGAGGGAGAAAGTTCGGCTGTCTAGTGGCCGGACAGTCGCAGGCCCACGGTCGACCGTAGCTTGCGACCGTGCATCACTAGCACAGCTTTTCAGCCAGATTTAAAATGTTACCGTTATGCACTTGGCTTATATTTTAAATGTGTATTTTATCTGTACAATACCCACAATATAATATTATTACCTTGTGTACTTTGGTTGGCACAAAAATCAAGAAAATATCACATTTGAAATGGGTGGACTACAATGTGTCATCTATATAATTTTTGTGTGCATAATGCCCAAGGTGAGATCTTCTCCTAAGATCTCATCTTATCTAGCCAATCAAAATAATGCCCAGTATAATAATACCTCTTAAGAGTATTTTACTTGTACACAAAAATATTTATTTTCATGTTTGTAAATATTTGCCAAATAAAATATATTTCGCTTAAATATTGTCTCAAACTATTTTATAAAAATACAATTCTAAAAATAAATATCTTTTAGATGATGTGGAATTGATTTTATAAATGAAAATTCATTTAAGTAAAAATTGATTTTTCAATATATGTGACGTTGTTGTTTAATAGTCTTTTTTACTTAATTGGTATTGCAAGCGTTTGACGTTTTATAAAATTTTAGATTAATCCTCGTGATATATTAGTGTTGTGATCGATGCAAATTTATATTTAACTTCTTATTTTTCCAAACTTATTATTTTCATATTAACTTGGATTTTGTAATATTTTTTTTAAATAAATATTAAAATTGGGTCATCAAAACATTTATTTAAATATTTATTCTTTGATATTTGTATCTTCAGTTTTGAAATTTTGTCGTCACCTTGAGTCTTCAAACTTGATTTGACTTTTGTTGACCTTCTCCCTCTTTGGCATACTTATCCCCTTCACTTGGGTTTTTTTATCTTTTCTCCAAGCTCTAAACTTGTATTTTTCTCCCCCTTTAGCATCATCAAAAAGATTTTTTTTCTCTCTCCTTTGCATTTTTCAAATTTCTCTCTCCTCCTTTGGATTCCTCATAAGTCCAAATTTCTTTTTTGACATTTCTCTCCCCCTTTGGCATTCCTATCATCATTGTATTTTTCAAATTTTGTACATCCCTTTCGTACATCCCTTTGGATATGTGAGTGATCTCTTCCCTTTGGCATAGAGAGACTTTCCATTGAATTTTGTTAAAAAGGATCCCATTTCCTTTCCTTATTGTGCTAGTCTTCTTATTTCTCCCCTTCAAGGAATGACTTTCCCTTAAATAGTGCTCCCCCTCAAAGTAGTGCTCCTCTCAAAATAAAGCTCCCCCTCAAAATATATCTTTCTCAAAGATATGCTCCCCCTCAAAATACGCCTTGGCTTCAAGTTTTGTTTTTTGCCATTTGATTGGATATTCCCTACACTTTTTTTTTTTAAAAATTCTCCAATCTTTTTATCGTTGTTGTATCGCCATAAAGATTGAGCTTGAACTAATTGGCCGCATACAACTTGAATTATTGATCATATATTCTCATTTTGTGTCAACTTGTCATGTCTCTTACTTTCTTGATGTGACGGTATGTAGTATTTGGCATTGAGAATGAAACCGCACATACAGTTGACATTTTCATCTTTGTGTAGCTTGGCTTTTATGTTAACTTGAATCATAATTCACCTTTGATTAACTAAAGCGTGTGGTAGAATTTGTATTTCCCACAAACTCTTCATAATAAAGAGTTAAGTATTCTCATTTTCTTTCATAATGACTTTTTCTCAGTATTAAACACCGTATGGAATATTCTTGGCAAATTCATGACTTCCGATTGTCATCGGTTGACTTGATTGATAAACTTTCTTTATTGTCGCTCCCCCTCAAATTTGTATCTTTTCTTCAAGAGTAATTTCTTTTAGTTGAGCAACTCTCCATTAACTAGTGTGAGTTTTGAAATGATACTATCAAGGAGCAAAAACAACAAAATTCTTTCCAATCTTGAGGATTGGGGTTAGCCAAATATAGTATTTAAATCTCATTTGAAATCATGCACAATGACATTCTATAGATTTTATGAAAACAATATAACACTTTTAAAGTCATCCATCCAAGATGATCAATCAAGACATCACACATCGATTAATTAATTATGTCATTGTTACTCTCAACTGATTATAAATCAAAGTAGTCACTCGAGCATGGGTAGTTCAATTTATCATATTCAATCATATCAATCATATCAATCACAAGATCTCCTAAAGCATGTACAATTATACTTGACCAAAGTAGCATGCATAAAAAATTCAAATAATATTTTCTCATAATGAGCAACTACACAAAAATCCCTTAAGGGCATAATTATCCATGTTCTCGTTCAACCATGGAATAATAAGATCTAGCATACATATTTGCACATAGATTGATCACAAAACATATCATAAGAATGCAATATCATATTATGATATCGCTCAAGATTTGGCTCCTAATGAACTAACATTCATTTTTTGTTTAACCATGAAATTTGCCTTAATTATATCTTTATGAATTTCAAGGCCATGGTTTATTTCACAAGATTTCTTCAAAGAATGTTCAACAATAATTATATGAGAATGACCTATAGTGATGACTATGAATGCTAGAGAATGATTGATCTTAGGGTTTCCTAGATAGCCATAACTATTGTGATTTCTCAAAATGATCTTTGATTTGTAAAACTAACAATGTTTCAAGATCTTTACAGTTAGCTAGAGCTCTTGCTGGAGTTATCTCCTAATTGTTCTAAGACCTTTGTGATATGAACTCTTTGGATACCAAGGGTTGATTATGTTTTTGATAAGAAGAAGCATGAGAAAGCTTGATTGCACTACAATGTATTTATTGAGACTTGGTCTTGATGGAAAGAGGATACAAATCTTCTTGGAGTTTTTCCAGCTTTCTGGATTTTGCAGTCACTTATTGTTGCATGCCAGGTAGTTCACGGACAAGCATGGGTTATCCTTTCGGGCCAATTTTAGCGATTTTGAAATTTTGCATATTAGCTCAACGTGATTTTGTTCTATGCCTTTAATTATTATATTTCAAGGATTATGTTTTATCATTTCTAATCTCATTCTATCTATATATGGTTGCCGGTGAGTGAGGCAACCATATTTTTCTTTCATTATAGACCGTTAGATCATCTTAACATTAAATCTGAGCCATTTAAAGTCATTAATTTTTATAGTCCTTGGATCAAAACTCAGTAATAAATCTACATCATTCATTTCCCTTGAAACTGAAATAAAAACTTGTAATCTATAACTGATGGAAGTTGATGCCAAAAAATAGGAACCTCTTTTGAGTGGGATTAGTGGGTTAACTGTAGTTGTAGACTCTATAAATAGAAGTCTAAATGGTCTTCATTAACCTGTTTAACCACATAATCGAGCTTCATTATTGTATAACGAGAGAGATACAAAAAGAAAAGGAAATCAGAAATGGGTGGTGAATTCAAATAAAACGTAGCTGCCGGTGATGTGCCATAGGTATGAAATCAATATTTATGGTTTTCTATAACATTTATGCTTTTTCCTGGACTGTAAAACATTTCATGTATGTTATTTACATAACATACATCAAGGAAGTCTTTTAACAATCAGAATTCTCAACATTTATACTTTTTCTGTGTGTAAATAACATACATGAAACGTTTTAGAGTTACATTTTCAGGAGTATTCGTGTATACTTGGCTAACGTAAATCAAGGAAGTCTTTTTATTTTTCAGACATGTAAACTTCTGTGTTCTACAAACATCTATATTGTTTTCTACAGTAGTATAGATTTCAGTTTATATTAAATTTCTGTTTTTGCCCCTATGCAGATAACAGAAAACGAATCAAACGAATCTTTGACTGTTGGTGATGTGCCAGAGGTATGTATTCAATATTTATGGTTTTTATATGTTTTCTATAACATTTATGCTTTTTCCTCGACTATAAACCTTTTCATGTATGTTATTTACACAACATACATCAATGAAGTCTTTTAACCATCAGATTTCTCAACATTTATGATTTTTCTTGTTATTTATTAATATTTAAATTTCTGTTTTTGTTCATATGCAAATAACAGAAAATGAATCAAAAACCTAGATGCCTAATGAAATTTTATTCACATATAAAAGTTTATTCACATATAGCCAAAAAGGCTTCGCAATCTAGCGTTTTGGAAGTGGGATGAGATCATCGATCTCACGGAGGACTTTGACGGAGAGTCAAGTGATGATTTCGAAATTCCAATGCCGCGCATCAAAAGGCACACAAAGGACCAAGTTCCTGTTTTTTCTTGCAATAGGGTGATTACGGTGGGTGATGAAACAGAGAAGGATGGCGATGAGTAAAGTTGGGGTCAACTTTAAAATATTATTATGTTGATGACTTTAGGTTTATTGTTGCTTTTTTTTCTTTTTCTTGAATGTTTTGTTAAAGACTAATGTTGTTGGTTGCCTTTATAATTATGAGATGTTGATTTCACTTCTTTAATCTACTTTTTTGTTTGTTTAAGCCAATTTTGTTTCTTTTCTTCACTAATATATGCACCTATAATATATGAATTGAACATAATACTTTGAAGATCATCTTACACATGAGATTTAGCACTAAATCTTTTCAGGTCAAGTCTTTGACAAGGTTCAAGCAAGAACAAATAATGTTAACTTTGAAAAAAATACTTAATGCAGATTGAGAAAGAAAGATGCAATTCACAAATAATGTTAACTTTGAGGATCAGATGTGTTT
>JAUEJL010123720.1:0-11697 GCA_032274825.1 Drosophyllum lusitanicum | reverse complement strand
GGACTATATTTTTTACATAGACTTTATTGAACACAACTCATATATATATATATATGTATATGTATATATGTATATATACACATATGTATGTATGTAATTGATAATTGACATACATCCGTATACATAAAAGGACATCTTTGGAATTAAAAAAATCCACTATCCTGATATTTCTCATTCACGCGTTATAACATGATAAGGGTGACTTTTCATTTATCCATTACATAAATATTGCTTTTATTAACAATAGTGTACACGAGAAATGCCTTAATATTACACTAAAAACTAAGTGAAATATAAATTTATATTTTCTTAATAGAGTACTTATAAAAAGTATTAAATATAAAAATTTTATTTACGTACCCGAGCACCGTTCGGGTATAACACTAGTTTGATATATGGGAGATGATTCTTTCATGGAAAAAATTGATTTTTTTACGTATGGTATAACACTCTTGATTCTTGAAACTAATGTATAAGTTAGTGGCATTCATGTTCAGTGGATGAAGGTGTTGCTTGTTTTCAAAAACATAAATGTCTTATGTCTTATTTCATGTCTTCAGGAGAAGATGTGGTTTAGAAGGTCTTAAGACTGAGAATGACTACGAAAAAAAGATGTAGTTTTTAGCTTCTCAAAATAAACAAAAATAAGACACAATAAGGTCTTATGTCTGCCAAAAAACAAACAGCCTTATTAGAAATGTCTGCGGGCGCGCAGACGTTTCATTGAAAAAACAAATAAGCTTATGAGAAACGTCTGCCCACCCGCAGGCGTTTCTTTAAAATAAGACCTTATTTTAAAAAACAATTAAAGCTGAAATCAACTTCATCGGTGGAAGAATCATCTCCATTAATATATGAAGGCTGCAATAATATAAGAGAGAGACGACAGTCCTTATGCGGTCGAAGGAAAAGATTCAAATTCTCTCGAGCGTATGGTGAAGCTTAAAGGGAGTAAAACGTGAGGTGTATGCAAAAATATTAGAAGATATGCCACAATTCTACTGGATTGGCTCGGGTTTGTAATCATTGATCTATAATGATTTATAAACTATATTTTTTCTATTGTTTAATTAAGATTTGTCTACGAGTTATGACTTCTTGTTTCATTTGCAAAATTTGAACCCTAAAATGATTTAATGTTAATATCTTTGGTCTAATATTTGTTTGATTTGATACTTGTTTCACATTTATTCAATATAGTTACAGTTTTTGGTCTTAAATCATCATCGGGAGTTTGTATGGTGGATTGTCATTCTGTTGTGAATATTTGACTTAGGCTATTGTTAGTGATAATACTTGAGATCAATTAAGATTAGGTTGGGATTTTACATCCCACGAGAGTAGATCATTTGTTAAATGAGAGTCTAGTTGGTTTGGTAGATTGTGAACTAGATTAATCAACTTAATGACGTGCAATATGATTTGCCTGATTAGATGCATGATTTAATAACCATAGAATACAAGAGTAAAGTGTGGTGAAGTCAATTTAGTTAAACAAACTAAATTGATTTTAAGGTGTTTCATGATAGGGGATTTGAGTCTAAGAGAATAATCTTTATAGTTACGAATAATCGGTTTTCTCTGTCTTCCATTGTTATTATTAAAACAAAAATTTCTTTTTAAATATCTAATAGGTTAATTAGTAGTAGTTTGTTATTAGAATTAGAATTATCCATTCCCTAAGTATTCGAGTCAGTGACTTGCCATAGCAGGTCATCTTGCATATAATTGACCATTTTGGAAAGTTACTTGTATTTCTTAGTACAAAATAAAGTTGGCCGCATACAATGATAATTTTGACTAAATCCGTTTTATTTTTGCACGCTTACCCACACAAAAATAATACTATTTCACCAAAATAATAAACCCGTAAAAAGTTCATTAATATTCAAAGTTGTTAAACTAACTAACTAAGCCAATCACTGCTGCAGTTCAAATGGTTTCTAAGAAGAGACTACAAAACGGTGACACCTACACTAGAGGGCTTCGGGAAGGTTCCACGGAGACCACTCCAACACTTGAGATAGAAGAGACCGGTTAACTCTTCTCGGACTATAAATCTTCGAAAGATCCAATGGGAGGCTAACACCTTTCCCCTAGCCATAAGCTAGGGTGAGGTTGTGTCTGATGTGACTGTCATACTTTTTTGTCATTCCATTTAATGTTGGATATCCTTAGATATTACGAAAATCGTATTCACGTACTTGTGTTAGTAATAGGTTCCGTAGTGTGTAAGGTTCATATAAGGCTCCATTTATCCCTTCTATTAGGTAATGCAGGGGACCTCGACTTGGGTCCCTAGGACATTATTTTGTCGGGTGCAGAAATGATGGCAGGACACTCCGACTTCCCCTAGGCTTTTGCAGGGCTAGAGGTGAATGTAGGGTGATCTTTATCCTAGACGGTGGTTTACGTCATGTCTTCCCCATATGGGGGAAAAGGCATGGCTACTCTCTTATATAGCACGTCTTGTCTTTCTTGTCCTACAAGTCTTGTAATCCTGGTGGTAAGCCATCAAGTCCCCTTAATCCAAGGCTCGTAGAGTGGACTTTTCAATACTAGACTTTAAAGTCATGCTTGCCTGAGATAAACATTCTTTGCCTTAAATCCTTGGTCTTCTAGAAACGCAGGCTCGCAAACCTAAACATCCTATGGAAGGTCGCATTTAATGCGGTGTCAGGTACGCACCATTTGACATCTCTGATAAGATTGGTTGTTAGGCGAGTAAGTGGGCGGGAAATTAAGGAATATTTACCGTCCCACACGTGTACATCAAAGATGGGAAATCAAGGAACCTAAACTTGGGCCTTTGTCAAATTCATCTACCGGGTATGAGGAAAATTAAGAACTATATGGATTCGTGTTGTATCACCCCATGCGCTTTGGGAGTTGGTATACATTTGATCCTCGCAACAAAGGAAATGATGGCCTTGTTTTACGAGCCCAAGACTGGCTTAAAAGATTGGAAGGATCGCTTTATTTATGTAGCTTGCTGGATAATACCATAGAGGTACAACGGCATGATTTCGTTTTGGGAGAGGGTCCTTGAAGACCGGGTGGTTGTTCCTGATATTGAATATCTTAATCATGAGCTTTATACCATCTTGGAAGATACCTGGATTATAATAATCAGTTTCCTGAGCTAAACCAAGTTATGGCAAGATTAAGCCAATGTTGTCCAAGTGTTAGATGTCTACCATTGCACCCTATGAACATTTATGTTCTTAATGTGTCTTGACTCCTCTTGATGTTACTAAATCCTTTGTTAGGATCATGGTGCTTACCACTAGGCCAAAAGAAATTTCTGGTGGTCAAGGCGCTACCTCTTTCTTATATATTGAGTAGCTTAGCTCTCACATGAGTCGAATTATTAGGGTTGGCAAATCCTGACACGACCCGAAATCCAACCCGAACCGAACACGATCTAGGTTGACATCACGACACGAAACTGAATTGAGTCATAAATGGGTCAATACGAAAATGACACAAAACTGGTCGACACGAACACGATAACCCGTAAGTAACCTGTTTAACACGATCTTTTATAATAATAATTAAAAAAACCCAAAAAAACATGTAACTTAAAATATTTAAAAATTTGAAATTATAAATAATAACTAATTGCAATATAAAAAATAGCGGCACTTTTAGTATTTTACCTCCAAAGTTGGTGCTATTTAAAATTTTCATTTTGATAAATTAATAAATATTAATTAAAAAAACAAGTTAATATATAACAAGAATAGAAATAAGAAGATAAGGGAGAAGATAAAAGGAAAAGTGAAAAAGAAAGAGGAACTCGTGAAATTTGGGTCAACACAAAAAGTGAAAATCAAGTTATTTGACTGAAAACATAATTTGATCTTTTCTTCAAAAAATGGGTCGACACGAAAACACGACCCGAACACGAATTAAGTGACACGAACCGAACACAACACGAAACTAAACTGGGTCGAAAATGGGTCAACACGAAAATGGTTGACACGAACACGACACGATCCATTTAACACAAACACAAATACGACTCGAATTGCCAGTCCTACCCGAATTATTTCGGAGATGTTGTCCCATACCAACATTCTCTCCCCCAACATTTGCCGCAAATGCCTTAGACTCATGGGATTCCAACTCGTCACAACTTACGAGCGGATTTAGGAAGAAGGCGGCAAATGACCCATCCAACTTTTTCCAAACATTTTTTTGCATGATGTGGGATTCGAACCCATGACCTCGCTCTAATACCAATTGATAGGATCAGGATGCTTACCACTAGGCCAAAAGGAGTTCCTGGTGGTCAAAAAACTACCTCTTTCTTATATATTGGTTAGCCTAGCTCACACATGAGTCGAATTATTTTGGAGATGTCCCCCAAAGATGCCGAAACCCCCAAAATGTTGTTAAGAATAATTTTGATGAATCCATTTTCATTCCTCTCCGGGTGGTTTGGTTTATCTACACCAACATCCTTCTTTTCTTGTTTTGTGCAAGAAAAGCTTAGCTCGCTTCCTATCCCTAAACACCACTGCGAGTATGCATGTTGGTTCTAAAGAACACCCTCCATCCTCGTTCGTCCTGAAGAAGGTGTTGCCAGTGTAGGAAGTTCCACAGCAACCCTGAGGTAACTGCATCTGAGGGCCTCCCAGAGTAGTCGGAGTCTGAAAAGAAGGGCTTCTAGGCTTCCTCCACCATGCCTTAGGGTGATGGTAATAAGGCAAGATGCGAAGCAGAGGTTACCCTGGAAGCTCCACTGTCCGACCTTGTTAAGGGTGTAACCGATACCGATGCTTGATGATTACTCGAGAGGGCGACGAGAGTGATAGGGATAATGTGGAGCACAATATCCCAATTGTGAATGTTATCCAATCCTTAGGCGAAGTCATGTTTGTTGCGTTTCTTTTCTCTTAGGCATAACTTAATTTGTCTTACCTTTTGTTGTTCCCTGTAGAGAGTATCGAACTCGACGATGATACATACATATTGGCGGAGTTAATGAAGGGAAAGAAGACCATCTGTCAGAATAGGAAAGCAACTAAATATCCTGCCTCCACAAAGACCAGATGCCACCTTGACAAAAGATGCCGGTATGTACAGAAGAAAATGAAAGTGGTCACGCGAAGGGGACATTTACTACAAGGTCTTCTATGGCCTTCACAGCCTATGCAGAGAAAACCCTCACCTTACAAGCATCGCAGGCGTCCACCCCTGTTGGCAGAGTAAGGAAATCCCCGACTATATTGCAAGTTTCACGAGGATCAGATCATGACACCAACAATTGCAGAAAGTTAAGGAGGTAAGTAGAGTTGACTATCAGGACAGAAAAGCTAGATCACCTAGTGCACAGCGTTAAAGGAAAGTGGAGAGTAGAAGACAGGAAGGGTACTCCGTCCTAGAGGGCTAACCCTGCGAAGAAAGAAAAGAATAAAGACCTTCTTGAATGCAAAATAAATATGGTCCAAGGAGAACCATTGTCCCATGACTTGTGCCATTTGATCATGCATCAAAAGGTCAGGCACGACTGCAACCAAGCGACTGATTGATCCTGGATGACACACAGGGGCTGCAACCAAGTGATTGAATGATCCCTGCAGGGCCTGTAGGTAAATGCAGGGTGATTCTCATCTTGGATGGTGATTTATGTCCTGTCTTCCCCATATAGGGAAAATGCATGGCTGCTCTTTCTTGTATAGCACGATATGGGAAAAATGCAAGGCTGTTCTCTCCGGTATAGCGCGCCTCATATTCTCCCTATCCTACATGTCTAGTAATCCATGTGGTACACCTTTAGTTTCGTATGCATGCATTTGGATTCTAGGACACAAGTTCAAGGTATGGTAAGTATCAAGACACAAAGAAACTAATTATTACAGTGTGGATCTTCCTCGTTGTCATCATCTCTAGGTTTTTGTGATACTTGATTTAAGCTTCTAGATTAATATGCATATGTAAAAGATTGTTTCTTATTTGAACATAAATGATAATTCAATACGATCTATTAAATAGAAATAACGTAAAAGATTTTATATTAATGCCCCTGAACCCATTGCATCCATACCTTAAAAAACATTTTTCAAACACACTATGCTAGTTAATAGTGTGGTCATCTTTACCAAGTGTAGAGAGAAACAAGAGTTAGAGTAGATCTCTTCCTAAGTTATAACAAACAGAAAGAAGCAAAGAGCAAATATACGAATATCTCATCCATAAGTGGGAAAAGAACAAAAGTCCCATTAAAGGAAAAGATTGATTCATCCTTCCCACCAAGGAGAAGTTGTAAACTAATTATATCTTGTCTTAAAAGAGAAAATGTGGAAAAAGGATCTTGAAGCCAAAAAGTGTATGTTTGTTATGACAAATTTGAACCACTATACATGATTGTCTTACATGATGATACCTTCTCTCCTATATCTTTGCATTACAAGACTTCTCTATTTCTTAAAACAAAGCTAAAGACTGTTGATCAATATTTTCCCATAAGATTCCATCTCATACAATAACCACTATAAATAACAATACAAATGGGTTTAGCTAACGGGCCTTGGGCCAACGATACAAATAAGCCTACAATTACATATATATACTAACATCCCCCCGCAGTTTGATCGGGAGGCTTGTCTCGAACGTTCAAGCTGCTGCGGAAATCATGAAAAAGTGTAGATGAAAGGCCCTTAGTGAAAATATCAGCATATTGAGCAGAGGAGGGTACATGTAAGACACGCACTCTGCCAAGTGCAACCTGATCTCGAACAAAATGGATATCGATCTCTATATGTTTTGATCGCTGATGATGCACCGGATTGTGTGACATATAGACAGCACTAACATTATCACAATAAACGATGGTGGCTTTCGGAACAGGTATGTGGAGCTCACGAAGTAGATTACGCAACCAGCAAGATTCAGCCACCGCATTAGCCACTCCCCTGTACTCCGCCTCGGCACTGGATCGAGAGATCGTTTGTTGTCGTTTAGAGGACCAAGAGATGAGATTATCTCCGAGGAAAACACAATAACCTGATGTTGATCGCCTGGTGACTGGGCAACCCCCCCAGTCGGCATCAGAGTACGCAATCAAGTCCGATGAGGGGGAAGCATAAATAGATAAGCCAGCATCAAGTGTACCCTTAAGATACCGAAGAACGTGTTTGAGGGCCGAGAAGTGTTGTTCTCGAGGATCGTGCATATAAAGACAAAGCTGTTGAACAGCAAACGCAATGTCAAGTCTTGTAAAGGTTAAATACTGCAAAGCACCTGCCAGACTGCGGTAAAGTGTCGGGTCTTGAACAGGGGTGCCAGAGGCATCCAGTTTTGTCTGTGGTTCGGCCGGTGTACGTGAGGGTTTGCAATTAGACATATTTGCTCGTTCCAGGATCTCCATTGTATATTTCTTTTGAGATAAAAATAAACCGTTCTTGCTTCTTTTGACCGAGATACCCAAAAAATAGTGAAGTGGACCAAGATCGGACATTGAGAAACCCCTGCACAGTAATGATATGATTTTCTGCAAAAGCTGGTTAGATGAGGCAGTCAAAATGATATCATCAACATATAATAATAGATAAGCCATCTGAGTCCCGTGATGAAACACAAATAAAGATGTATCAGATCGAGAGCGTGTAAAGCCAATAGAGGTGACATAATCAGCAAATCGTTGAAACCACGCTCTTGGTGCCTGTTTAAGCCCATATAACGATCGTCGAAGGTGACATACAAAACCCGGGTTGGATGGGTCGTGAAAACCTGGGGGTTGATGCATGTACACAGTCTCATGAAGATTGCCATGGAGGAAGGCGTTTTTCACATCAAGCTGATTAATGGACCATCCACGGGAGATTGCTAAGCTTAAGACAGTACGAATAGTGGCTGGTTTAACCACCGGGCTGAAAGTCTCGTTGCAGTCGATACCAGATCTTTGACTTTTGCCATTAGCTACTAGTCTCGCTTTGTATCTATCAAGCATGCCATCAGATTTATATTTCTTTTTAAAAAGCCACATGGACCGCACTATATTTACCCCAGCGGGGCGCGGAACAAGCTCCCAAGTCCCATTGCTAAGAAGAGCCGAAAATTCATCCTGCATGGCTTTTAGCCAGTTAGGATCCTGTAATGCCTGTATGTGCGACCGGGGCATTGGAGATTCGGGCGTGGTGTGGAGATTGAGGCGTTGGATGGGCTTGTGGATTCCGTGTTTAGAGCGGGTGACCATGGGATGGGGTGGGGGAGGGGTGGGCGAAGCCGATGGGGAGGGGGTGTTTTGAGGTGGAGTGTCGTGATGGGCTGGGGAGACAAGAAAGCGGCGAGACGTGGGTGATGGAGTATCGTAGTCATCCCCAAGGAAGTCATACGAGGGAGCAGCAAGAGGTGTCATAGAACCAAACGGGAAGATGGACTCATCAAACACAACATGGCGGGAAATGATGATTTTACGGGAAGAGAGATCAAGGCAACGGAAACCACGATGATGAGATGGGTAACCTAAAAAGATGCATGGGGTGCTGCGAGGGGCAAGCTTGTGAGGGGGAAACGAATGGGGAAAACAAAGACACCCAAACACGCGTAGATGAGTGTAAGACGGGTGTTTGTGATATAGACGGAAGTGAGGGGTGTCATTGTTAATGGCAGTGGAGGGCAAGATGTTAAGAAGATGACATGCCATATGAAGGGCTTCGGCCCAATATGGCGGAGGTAAGTGGGCGTGGAAGAGAAGTGTGCGTATGACATTATTTATGGTACGGATCATACGTTCGGATTTGCCATTTTGTTGTGAAGTATGAGGGCAAGAAAAACGAACATTGATGCCGTTATTATCAAAAAAGGTGTGAAGGGTGGTATTGTCAAATTCGCCACCATGATCGCATTGAAAGTTCTTAATTTCACTTCCAAATTGAGTTTTTACCAAGTTGCGAAAGTGGATAAATTTAGAGAAAGCATCAGATTTCCTACGAAGCGGGTAGACCCATAGATAGTGAGAAAATTGATCCAAAAAAATGACATAGTATAATAAACCACTTGAACTCGCAATTGGTGAAGTCCATAAGTCAGAATGAATAATATCAAAGGGTGCATGAACGACAGAATCAGAAAGACGAAAAGGTAAACGAACATGTTTCCCTAACTGACAAGCATGGCATAAACTAGAATGTTTAGCTTTATTACATGAGATAAAGTTATTAGAAACTAAAAAACGAAAAACACTGTCGCTAGGATGTCCGAGGCGTCGGTGCCAGGTGGACTGACTTGAGATTGCAAGAGCGAGCGGAGTGGAGGAGGTGACGGGATATAAGTCACCGGAACTGTCACATCGCAGAAGAGTCTGGCGGGTCCGATAATCCTTCACAGAAAAACCAAATTCGTCAAATTCTATAGAACATTTATTTTGTTTGGTAAACTGACGAACAGATATAAGATTTTTAATGATGTTAGGAGTGATAAGGACATTGTGAAGGTGTAATGGTCGGTAAGGGTTAGATATCTCCGAATGCCCCGCTGCAATAACAGGAATCGAGGATCCATCCCCGACTAAAACCGAGGAAGTTCGACAATTATTAGCATAGGAGTTAAGAATACCTGGGTCCGAATGAAGGTGTGCAGTAGCTCCCGTATCCATATACCAATCTGTATTACCTGGATCATCAATAGACATAGTGTTAAATATTTCCGGTAACGAAGTGGATGTATCACTTGAAAACCATTGCCATGGAGGACTAATATTTGTGTTTTGTGTCACGTGGGCCTGTGGAGAGCCCAAAATGCTTCCAGCTTGAGAGTTGGGCCTTAATTGGAATTGTGGGCCTGGGGTGCGAGGACTGGGCCGATTAAATAGCCACGGAGGAGGCGATAACCACCACATAGGCGGCTGAGTTTGTCGAGGATCGAGGGACGACTGGTTCTGATGGCGACGATCTGGGTGCTGGTTTTGAGATGACTGGCGGCCGCCGTTTGAGCGACGATCTGGGCGCTGGTTCGAGGGACGACCGTGGGTCTGATTTTGGCCGCCGTTTGAGCGACCTTGACTGCCATATGAGCGAGTTTGACCAGAGGAGCGTCGGTGGTCACGATCTGTGTACAAAACAGAGGGGCTTGAACTATTGTCGCTGTGGTGAGGACTGGGAGTATTGCGAGGCCGATTTAAGCGTTGCTCCTCTAACAGTAACATCGATCGAGCCTGAAGAAAGCTTGGTAGCGGAGTTTGGTGACGGATGATCGTTGCAATGTGGTCGAATCTCTCGGTTAAGCCATTGATCATATAGGTAACAAGGTTTTTTTCCGGCACCGTATTATCAATGTTATCCAGTAAATCCGCCAATGCTTTAATGTGCTTGCAATACTCGGTGATTGTTCGATCCCCAATAGTTATCGTTCTTAATTCATTATCGAGTTGTATGGCCCTTGCATCCTTGTTATCCCGAAACAGAGACTCGAGGTGAACCCAAACATCTCGAGCTGTTGAGTTCTTCTTAAGAATCATGGTAAGAAGAGATTTAGAAATCGTACCGTAAATCCAAAGTTTCACGATGGAATCCAATTTCGACCACTCGGGATCATCGGGACGTTGATCAGTAGACCCGTCAATGTGATGTATCACACCGAAGCCAATGCAGTGTGTTTGAAAGAGTTCGTTCCAGGCATCATAGTTTAATTCGTCCAAATCGAGTTGGAGAGGAATGTAAGCTTTAATATTGGTAATTCCATATGGTTTCTCTGTGGCTATGTTGATCGGATGAGAGGAGAAGAAGCAGATGAGAGGGAGAAGCAGAAGCAATAGGCAAGAGGCAGCAGGCCCTAGAGAAACTCGGGGGAGGATACACGAGAACAAAAGGAAAGGTAATCAGAATGGCTCTGATACCATGTTGATTAATATTTTCCCATAAGACTCCATCTCATACAATAACCACTATAAATAACAATACAAATGGGTCTAGCTAACTAACGGGCCTTGGGCCAAAGATACAAATACAGCCTACAATTACATATATACACTAACAATATTATCACACTATCTTTTTATAAAACACTTATTTACATTGAAAAAAAAAACAAATATAAAGCCATGAAGGCAGGGTTAAAAATTTCACACTGCAAAGTACACATTGGTTTCCATCTCACTCACACTAGAATTTACAACCGACTCCTAATTTCCCTCTAATTACAAACTATAATATGGATTACAATTAGTGTTTTTACTAAATGTTGCGTGTTGGTTTGTCTTGACTTGTACAAGAGTCAACTTGTTGAAAATCAAAATCATTGTTGTTTGTTACCACAACCATGCTTTGAAATCTTGTAATGTAACTTTATCAGTTATCACCATCAATCTTCCAAGCCCATGCATGCAATAGTCATTGACATCTTTCAAGGGTTTAGAAGAAAATAAATAATAATAATAATAATAATTAAAAAAATAATAGTTTTATTGCTTGAATACAAGTCCTATATCACCTGTATATTCACCTTTCTAATTTGGTTGTTCAGATATTGATAGATCACTGATCAATCAACTGTGTTCTTCTAGTAAAATGATAGGGTCAATAATGGTTTAATCATCAAAGTTTTACTTCAGTTTCGGTTTAATCATCTAAGTTTTTTTTCAAACAGTTTTACCATAAAGTTTAAATTTTTAATTTTTAATCCTCAAAGTTACACCTTCTTTTTTGTTTAAACCTTAAAGTTTTTTCCCAAACGATTTAACCCTTAAATTTT